>PVJO010028505.1:0-18048 GCA_004026905.1 Hystrix cristata
CCTCTCCTCCTCTCCCCTTCTCTTCCCCTCCCTCCCCCTCCCCTAATGCTGACATCAATGGTGAAGGACTCGGGTTCACTCTTTACAATGTAGATGCTACTCCAGAAAGCATCATTACCAGGTTGGAGTCTCATCCAGGCCCTTGATGTCCTAAAAGACCTGAGAGGACATGCAAGAGGGGCAGCAGGATCAGCCATTCACTTGAAAGAGAAGAGAGGAGGTCTGCTCCACAGGCGGGAGGGGCCAGCGAGAAGAGCTCAGGATGGCCTCAGTTTGGAAGGTGTTAAGCCTCAGGGTGTGGGGTGGGACTGAGGGTTTGGTCTGCCTCCTACTGCTTGACTCAGCTCCTCTGTGGGCAGTGGAGTTTTGACCCTTTACGGCCCTTGGAGGGACTGTCGCGGCATCCAAAGCCCAAGGGGGCTAATCTGCACGCTCGGTGGCACGGTGATTAGGGTGGGTTGCCAAAGGTTGCAGAAGGCCACCATGTGCGTGCCTGGGGATTCGCTGTGTTTAAGCTAAATTACCTGGGCACCTTGCCAGACCCGGGCATCTTGGCCCTGGGCTAATGTTTCTGGTGGATCCAGTCTCAGAAAGTGGGCTCCAAGGTGGGCCGTGTGCTCAGCTCCCTCCTGCTTCAGTATCACTTCTTTCTTTCTCTTTTTTCTTTCTTGGTCCTAGGAATTGAATCCAGGAGTACTCTACCACTGAAAGCCCTTTTCATTTTTGTTTTGAGACAAGGTCTCACTAAGTGGCTAACTTGCCCAGGCAGAACTCAAATTTGCCACCCTCCTGCCTCAGCCTCCCTTGGTGCTGGGACTGCAGGTGTGCGTGCGTCACCGAGCCGGCCGACATCCCCGCCTCTTCTTTCCGGCTGGCCTCAGCCCAACCCCTGGTGTTTAAGGAACCTGGCTCCCGGTCCCCGGTCCCCATCGTCTGTGCCATGAGCGAGCCACCCACTCACTGCGTCTTCCCGCGGCTTCTCCAGCCAGCGCCCGGGGCCCGCGGAACAGGCGCTCTCCCTGCTAAATCCTCAGTTAGTATTTTGTACACTCTCATAAGTAAAATTCACCGAGTGACGCGTTTCAAGTTTCTGTGGGGCCCTCCCGAGTTGTAACCCGGGTCGGTCTCAAGCAGGCCGAGCCACTGCGGAGGTCTGCACCTGCTCCTGCGCCCTCGGCCGCCCCCGGCTCGGTGCCGAGTCCCCCGAACTGGACCCTGCTCCTCTTGAGTCCTACTGTCAGGAGGGTCCCGGAGCGGAGACCGCAGAGCAGCGGTGGCGAACCTTTTAGAGACCGGGTGCCCAACGACAACTCCCAACCCACTCGCTTACCGCAAGGCGCCGGCACTGCCATGAAATGCGAATACTGAGCTTCTGCGCGGGGCTCGCGTGCCGCAGGTTCGCCACCCCTGCCGCAGACCGTCCGGGCTTTCTGCGCTGTCTGGGAGGAGACGCGGGAGGACCCGGGACGCGGCTGGCTTTGGAGGTCCAGAGAGCGGATTTCTTGCTCCTGTGATTTTTGCATCCCAGACATCCAAGGCTGCTTCTCGTTTATACAGGCCTGCTCTTTGCCCCTTGCATTCTAATTTCCCAAGGCTTATCTTCAACTGGTTTAGGTCCTGGCCTTCCGTTTACTTGATTTACCCAGTTAATTTACTCAGGCCCTTGCCCCATCTGCCCATCTCCCTTCTCTCTCCTGGCCTCAGTGGCACTCTGGGTCAGGTTCGTCTGGGTCGTTGGGACTGGTCAGGTTGGGACTGGGTTGTTCTGGATCAGGTGGAAAAAAGTGCAGTTGTTATGGAAAACAGTCTGCTGGGTCCTCAAAAAATGACCAATAGGACTACCAGTTGATCGGATATTCCTCTCCCGAAATTGTACCCAAAGGAAAAGAATGCAGTATCTTGAGGAGCAGTCTGTCTGCCTGTGTCTATTGGCACATCATTCACAGCAGCTAAGATGTGGGCTCGATCTACATGTCCGCTTGATGGGCAGATAAAAACACTGAGCTATGTACGCACAGTGGAATATGACTCAGCCTTGAAAAGCAAATCTTAGCTGGGCCTGGTGGTGCGCATCTGGAATCCCAGCACTCAGTAAGCTGAAGCAGGAGGATCGCCATGCTCGAGGCCAGCCTGGGCTACCCTGTGAGTTCAAGACCAACCTGGACTACTGGTGAGATCCTCTCTCAACTACTTCCCTCCAAAAAAAAAAGTAAAGAGAAAACTCTGCAGATTGTTTCACCTAAATAACATATTAAAAAAAAGCCACTGTTTCTCTTCAAAGAATGTCTCAATCTTTTGATGTTTCTGGGTGCATTAGTACATTACATTTTTGTGAGTACATCATTTTTCTTACAATGTTAATTTTACTTAAACTATGATTCCAAGTTAGTGCTGGGCAAACACATTTGAAAGTAGGTAGTTTAAGAAATGATACTTTTGGCTGGCAATCCAAGGCGTGTATCTTAATTTATAGTTTCAGAGATTTCCTAATGGGCAATCCAGGGCCTGGCGGCACCACGCCTACCTTCCTGGGACCCGGCCAGAGCTTCGGAGGTGTCAGTGGCAAAGGCGTTCCCATTGCGTGCTGACAGTAACTGGAGCAGCCCAGTGGTTGTATTTGGTTTGGTTTGGAGACAGGGTCTTGTTATGTAGTTCAGGTTGTCCTTGAACTCACTGTGGAGTGCAGGCTGGCTTTGAATTCATGGCAATCCTCCTGCCTCAGCCTCCCGAGTGCTGGGATTACAGGTATGTGCCACTACACTCAGTTTAAAGTGGTTGCATAGTTCTCAAATATCAGCCGAGTGTCCCTGCGAGTTTTTGCTGCTGTGTTCCGACATGTTTGAAATGTGTAAAGCCAGGAGCGCGGTGAGCCCGTGAGCTCCCCTGCGGCAGCTGCCTCAGTTTTCTGGGCGTATGTGTGGCCTGCCCAGTATTTCTGTCAAATTCTCATTTTGGTATCAGTCTTTAAAAACACGTTATGCGTTTTTAAAGACTCATTAGTCCTGGCCTGTTCTGGGCAAAATCACCACAGTGCTCGTACAGGAGGACTTGGCCTCCGGAAGTCCAGAAATCAAACAGCAGCCATCTGCCTGATGCGGCACCCTCTGGGGTATTTTAAGTACTGGGGATTAACCCGGCCCAGCGTGCTGGACAAACTCTGTACCGCTGAGCTGCACTTCAGCCCTTTTCTTCTGTTTTAGAGTCTCACTAAACTGCTCAGGCCGGCCGTGGGCCTACGATCTTCCTGCCTCAGCCTGTTGAGTAGCTGGGATTATAGACACAGTCGCTGTGTCAGGCACATCTGGGATTTTATTTAAAACAAATGTGTAGTATTTTGGATTTCTTACTTTATTCATTTATCTCACCATTTCTATTACACTTCTGTGTGGTTTTGTGCTTCATCGTCTAAGTAATGTGTGGTACTTCGCACTGATCTTTTGGTGTTAGTGTTCCATTTTGATGTTATTAAAATTTACTGCTGTTGCTCCCAAATGGAGAAAATTCTATCGCATTCATAAAAGTGCTTAAATGTCCCTTTGAACCCTAGACATCACCCAGAGGGAGAAAACCTGTTTCAGGTATAAAATAAACTCAGTGCGCTAAACCTGCTTTTTATTTTCTTGCAGTATCTGCCTGGCTGCCTGGATGATTACATTTTTTCCGCATTTTTACTTTTAAATACCTCAAACTGCTGAAAATACGCCTTTCTTGTATTTCACATTTTCAAATCCCGTGTGATGATTGCTGACAATCTTTTGCTCATTCTCACTCTGCGGTGGATTTATTTTTATTCCTCAAGAGTTTTCAACACAGACAAAATGTAGAGTTTTCAAGGTAGAATATGGTAACTGGGCTCTGTTGATTTTTTCCCTCCATTTAAGAAGACTTCATGTCCTATTTCTAAGTGCTTCTACATGGACAACTTCGAGAATGCTCCCAACAAGAGTTTTCTGTAAGAGTCTGTATTTTCGCAGTCGAATCATCGGGCCAGCACATGGCTGGGCAGAAACTATATTTGACTTATTTACTTTAATAATGTGTAAGGAGTACACACTTTTGATACATAAAGAACCACCCCTCCTGGGGAGTTGGTCCATAGCGTATCTCATCTTATCCTTCTGCTCCTCTTGCCTTCCCCTCCCTCTCTCTCCTCCGTCCCTGGATCTAGATTTGGCTTGGGGTATCATTTTTGAAATTTATCTCCCAAGGTTTGTGGAAACTCATCAGTAACGGCAGACCCAGAATCACAGCTTCAGACCCTTGTCACTTGCTGGAGACAGAGCTGCCCCTTCTGAGTGGCTTCATTTCATTCTCACCTCTTTCTTGTTTCCTTCAAAGATTTACATAATGATCATGATAACTTTAATCACTTGCCTTTTCTGTTTTCTGATTCTGATGCTCCAATTTTTTCTTGCTTTCCCAGGAGAAAGGATGTACAGATAGTCCCTGACCCACGATGGCTTGACTTCAGATTTTGACTTTACCGAAGTGATTCTGAGAATTTTGAGTTTGAATCTTTTCCTGAGCCCATGACCTGCGGTTTGATCCCCTTTCTCGATGCCAGGGGAAGAGGCAGCCCCCACGGACCTGGTGGCTATATTCACAGGGAACAACCCAGGCCGTGTGGCGCCGGTGCGGACAGCCAGGGTGTGCAGCAGGCCGGGGCGTCGTGGGCACTTCCAATTTAAGATACTTCCAAGTTACGAGGTGTTTACTGGGACGTAAGCCACCCAAAAGCAAGATTATCTGCGGTGGTTCTATGTCTTATTTTAGAACTTTAACTTTAAAAAAATCTTTAGCACATTTCTCCATTTCAACAGCACTCACTTTTTCACTGCGAAAATTTTTCACAAGTGCAAATTAATTGTGGGGTTATAAAACATTATTTGTGGATTATTAATAGCCAATCAAAGGTTTTCTTCTTAGAGATTTAATTTGTATCCTAATGGCAGTTGATTTAAATTGGAAGCTCGGTTTTTATTATTCAGGTAAACTAAAAAGTTGATGAATGACACATAATGCAACATGAAATGGGAGATTTACTCAGCGCACTGATAGCAACGGGCTTGACGTTTTTTAAAGCTGCTCACTGATTGGTCCATTTGACTGAAAAACAGATCCTTGTTTAAAGCGCAGATTTACCTGGAGGGACTCATGAAGGGCTCTTGTACTTTACATTATGGGAAAAGTCACGTTTCTCTCTGTCATGCATTATCAGCAGCACTGATTTTTTGAAACAAGACACATTGCTGCCACCTCCTGGAAAGCTACATCATAATTAAACAAACTGCCTCTCCTCAAAGCGGACAAAGTCACACAAAGCCCACAACAACACAAAGTCCACAGCAATATAGATGTCCCTCATGTGAACAGCTCCCTCTTTATTGGTGGTGTCCCTGTGCAGTTCATGGCCCGAACAGCTGTACACTCTGCTTAGTTGCCTTCTGGGTCCAGTCCCAGAGTTTTTCTGGAAAGTTTCCTGTCATAGGGGAGATCTGGGCAGATGCTTTGGTTTCCCTTTTCTCCATAACAGCAGAGGGGATGGTGAGGGAGCAGCTGCTGATTTGAAGATAGGAAGGGAGCAGTTTATAGATAGGGTGTAGGCAGAGATTCTTCTATCCTTGAGTTATGCTGTAGATTACTTGTGCTTCCTTGAGACCATTCTCTTAAGCGAAACAGAAAGTGTAAACAAGGACCAAACTATATAATATATATGTGGGAAAGCGAAAAAGTTGTTCAAGTGGGAAGGGGAACAAGGGAGGGGGAAGGGGGAAAGGAAGGGAGGGACAAGAAAATAGAATAGAAGGTAAAAAATGGAAACAAAGGTTTTGTAAATAAGGAAGGGAATGGGAAAAAAAGTAGAAGCGAGATATGTCATGTACAGTCATAAATTCCCTATGTTGAATGTTATGTATATTTAGAATGTACCACTAAAATAAAGTAATAAACTTAATTACAGCTAAAAAAAGATTACTTGTGCTTCAGTATCAATATTATTCTTATTCTTATGGAGAAAGGGTCTTGCTATGTAGTTCAGACTGGCCTGTAACTCCTGGCGACCCTCACGTCTTAGCCTCCCGAATCCTGGGGTTACAGATGTGCACCACCATGCCCAGTTTACTTGCACTTTTTAAACTGCCCCCTCTCAAGGCATGGTCCAAAGAAGAGACAGTGAGGAGGTAACACAGGGGGCCCAATCGCCCGTCTCCCCCTCCTGTCCCCCTCTTCCTGTGAGCCCAGGGGTGCAGGCTCACCTAGTCCCTGTCCTCACTCCCCGCCTTTCTCACTGCTGGCCATAGTGTGGACAGGACCCGCGGGAGTGAGCTCTGGGTCTCAGAGTGCACGTGTCCTCTCCTCTAGCTCGGGGACAGAGGAAGTACAGGGCTGGTGGCCTGGGAAGAACCACCAGCTTTGTGTGGCATCTCCAGTTCAGCATCCTCGGAGGGTGCACTGGGCCCTGGACTTGGGGCAGGACCAGCAGACCAGCTTATCTCTAGTTCTGGATCAAGGTCACTGACTGGACTTGCACTTAAATAACCAAAAGCTTGGAAAGAATTTCCATACCTGGATCTGCAGTGTCCCAATGGCTCACAATGCCAAAGGTTGGCCCAATTCCATGGTGCTGTTGGGCAGTGGAGGAAACTTTTAGGAGGCGGGGCTTGCAGGAGGAAGTGAGGTCACCAGGGGCATGCCCGCAGAGGAGAAGTGGGACTCTGGCCCCTCCATTTCCTGTCTCTCTGTCTGTGTTTCCAGTCTCCACGGGGTGAGCAGGCTCTTCTGCCAGGTTCTCCTGCCAGGATGTGCTGCGTCCCGCAGCCCAGAAACAAGGGGCCCAACCACCAGCGAAGACCTTCAAAACTGTGAGCCAGTAACCACTCCTCTTTCAAGGTTGTGGTCTCAGGCAACTGACCGCCTCACCAGAAAACCCTGGACCTTTTAAACTACAGAGCAGCCGCCGAGTCTGGAAACATCAATGCTGTTTTATCATACATCGCAGGGCAATGATAAGATGTGCATTATGTGTCCAGCAATTGTCTAAATTTCCTATTGCTACCTACAAAATACTGCGAACTCAGTGACTGATAAAAATACAAATTTAATGCCAGCTGTAGTGGCACAGGCCTGTAATGCCAGAACTCTGGGAGACTGAGGCAGGAGGACAGCACATCCAAGGACAACTTGTGTCACACAGAGGTTCAATGCTGTCCTGGACTACACAGCGAGACACTGTCGCAAAAACAGACAAGCACGTGACTTTGTTTATTATCTAATGTTCTGAAAGTCCAAATTCCCAAATCGTTCTTCCAAGACTGAAATCAAGAAGTCTTGCAGGCCATGAATGTAGGATGTCTTTGTACTGATTGGTGTTTTCTTTAATTTCAATCGACATTTCATAGGTTTCTGTGTACACACCTTCATTTCCTTGGCTGGGTTTATTGTTCCATGTTTTCTTTTTCTTAGCGTTCTATCTGTGGGATCATTCTCTTCACTGGGGTGGGGATCGCTGTTAGTGCACAGAGACAAGACTGATTTCCACAAGTTGATTTTGGGTCCTCAGACTCATGTATGTGTATTAACAGGTGTGTGTGTATGTGTGTGTGTGTGTGTGTAACGGAATATGACTTTTAAAATGCCTTGCAGTCCGTTTCTCCCCGTTTATTGGGAGGCTGTGCGTGGACGCTCTTTGCATCTAACAAACACTGAACCTGGAGTTGTGGGAAATCCTTACCGCCGCTTGCCAGCGTTGTATAGACACAGAAAGCAACTTGCCATGGCCAGGGTGTCGCCACCTGATGTTCCAAGGGGAAAATGTCGACAGGAGAGAGGAACATTCACATGCCTTTGTGGGTGTTTTCACTTTGCTTAGTGTTAAAATGCAGCCCCTAAACAAGGTGAAGCTGTGCTTCATCCAGCCGTCAGAATTTCACAGCAAATGCTAAGTGATGGTTCTAGGAAATTGCTTCGCTTTGAGGGTTCTCCTGCCACACTGCAAATGAGCTGTAAACAGTTTTATAATTTAGGATGGACAGTGAGAAGGTTTTGATGCTTAGAAAGGCAGCTTTACCACCTCTGTGATTGGAATCCCTTTCTGAGAAGGCAGGAACAGGACTCTGAGTGTCCACTGAGAGTACACCCACTCTGGCGAGTGGAGGGGGCCCTGTCTGTAACAAGGAGAGGAGGTGACTGAAAGAGTGAAATCTCTTAGTGATTTGTTAGTGGCATGTTAGTGGCATTTGTCAGTGGCGTGGCCCGGGGTTCACCTGGGCCCAGGAGTGGGCTTTTCTCACGATGGCGAGGCCAGGGATTGGGGGAGGTGGGGACATTGCCCTACTCGTAGGGACCAGACGCTCCTGACATGCCCCAGGCCACAGGGCCCCACCATGATGACTGTTTACTTCCCTTTCTGGTGACTCACAGACAACAGTCCACTCACATAATGACAGGTCCCTCGGCTGAGCCATCAGGAGTGGAACAGGTCGGGGTCAGACTGTGACTCACCCATTTGACTTCGTCAGACTTCAGCTGTATCTGCTCCTGGCTTAGCGCACTTCGGGGGTTGCAGGAATGCACAGCACCCCACTGTTCTGCTAGGCTGTTCTGGGTCTTCCCTCCTCTATCCCAACCCTTGTTGACTTTCCAGTCCTTCCTGAGGGAACCTAAAGTGCTCTTTGCTCTCTGTCCCAAGAGATGCCGCCCCAGAGTACTTCACATCTACTCATCTATACCACCTGCTCGGGTACATGACTTCACTGCCCCGAGAAACAAATGATTCATTTCCTTGGGTCTGTTCACCTTGGTTCACGTCTTTTGTGAGATCGCCTCAGTTCCTCATTGTGTTATTCTGTATCATAAGGAAAATATTGACACCCATACAATTATTATTCCTGTGGTGGACCTAATATGGTCAACTTGAGCCAGAACGCCCAGCTGGACTGAGTTGGTGTGATGCTGGGCGTACGAGATCCACCTGAGGGTTGTTGCTGATGCAACATAAGGCAGAGTGGGAGCCGTAGCTAGTTGGCGGGCTGTTTCCCAGGAGAAGCTCTGCTGAGGCTGGTTCTTCCGGAGGGGGCTCAGCTGTCCTGGTCGAGGAAGGAGCTCGGGGCTTTGCTGTCGTCGAGGATGGCTGCTGTTGCTTTGGAGGAGCTCTGGTTGTCATCTCTGCTGTGAGCATCGTATCCTGGCTCCAGCCATCATGTGCAGACACGGACTACGTGGGACAGTGCTGTGGGCTCCCAGCCCTCATTCGGATCTTTTGGGTCTAGATGGACATTTGGCACCTTGTGCATTTGGCTTCTGGGTGAATATTGTAATCTATAAATGTCCTTTAGTAAATCTGCTCTCTTAAAACCATTGGTTCTAGCAAACTAACTAAGACAACTCCCCATTGAAAATTACATACAATATTGGCCACTCTGATCCCTCTAGTCCCATGTCAGCACACACATCTGGAAACAGTACCTTTTCAATGCCTAGATAACTTTGACCTGTTTGTTTATCCTATTGTTTTAGGTGTCTCATTTTCCTATTGCTATTTCCTAGTGCATTTCTTTTATTCCAGTTAAAAATTGTGAAACTTTATTTTAAATTTAGAAGGAAGTTGTAAATTCAGGACAGAACTATTTTTTTCTCAGGCCATTTGAAAATGCTTTGCCCATATGATGTGCCTTTACTATTACCTAATTCTGGAACTCTGTTTACCTTTTGCTAATTGGAAGGGGACCAAGAGATGGAAGGAGGGAGAAGGAGGAGATGGGAAGAGGACGTAAAAAAAACAAGATGTGTTATGTACATGTACTAACGCCCCATAAGGAATGTGATCACTATGTACTGCAAACACGTAGCAATAAAAATAAAAATTAACCCAACCCAACCTGTTTAATTTCAGTCAGCTGAATATCTCTTACATCTTCCATCTTGAATAGTTCTACCCTCTTCCCTTGGCTTTTGTGGCCTTGGCTTTGAAGGTCACAGGCTGGCCATTCAGAGAAACATCATCCTGTTTGGGCTGCTGTGCAGACCTCTTGTGGTTAGATTCAGCCTAGGTGGGTTTGTAGCACTTTGCAGGAGTATCCTAGGGGACTTCGTTACATTCTCATTGCTCCTCCCACGAAACATGTTCCAGGGAGTCTCGTCCTGGTGGCTGGATCATGGGTATGTCATGCTGGATTAGCATGTGTGAATGTGGATTAAGGGTGTGTGACAACTAAATTGGGTGCAGATAATGAAAGACCCACCCTGGGTGTGAGTGGCACCAATCAATAGGTTTGTAGCCTGGATGGAATAAAAGGCACAGAAAGAAGGCAGGCTAGCTGCTTTACTGCTTCCTTCCTACCCTGCCATGGACTGTTCCTCCTCTGTGATACCCTCTGCCATGCTGCCCTGCCTGGGAGCCAGCCAGCTACGGACTGAAACCTCTACAAACTGTGAGCTGAAATAAACTTCTCCTTTAACTTGTGGGTGTTGGGTATTTTGTCCCAGCAATGAGGAGGTAGCTAGGGCATCTTCCATATTGGCATGTTTGATCACTTTCCCAGGCTGTACCCTGTATTCCACTGCTATCCTTCCATGTTCAGATGCCCTGCTCCCCATCAGCTGGCCCCTCAGGTTGGCTTCGGTACCCTGAGGCCCAGTGCCCAGGCCTAGTTGGTTCCTGTGGGGACATGGCTACTTTCCTTGGGGATCTGAGGATACCACTGTGTACTCGGCTGGGCAGCTCCTTACTCCTCTCAGTTCTACCCAATGTGCTTTGGACTTTACAGTCCGTGAAGTGAAGGGAGAGCAGAGGCAGAGCCCTGTGTCCATCCAGTGCAACGTTTGCCTCTCCACATGGCCAGCCCTCTCACCATGGCTCCCCAGGTCCAGGAGAGACATTCCACTATTTACAACTACTCTGCAGGCCACGTGGGGGCCCCTGGGATGTGGAGAGGGAGAAACAGGGGCACATCAGGTGGAGGAAGTGTGTTATGGGGGGGTTGACCTAAGAGGACTGCCAAGGGGCTTGAAGAGTGATGCTGCTCCTTAAAAATGTGACACTCAGCGGGTGGGAATTCAGCTCAAGTGGTAGAGCACTTGCCTAGTAAGTGCAAGGCTCTGAGTTCGATCCCCAGCACCCCACAAAAAAAGAAAAAACATAATTTCTAACAATATGGTTTCAGATATTGTTTTTAAAAAATTTAAAGGCCCAGAAAATGATTTACAAGCAGATACAGTTATTTCTAGAAATAAATTGAGAAATAAAATTTATTTCTATGCAAAATTCTGCTAAAGAGGTAAAAATAGAAAAATAGATGTTTCTCTGGAACATATATTTGTTTTCTTTAAAAAGACAGATGGGTTTTTCGCTCAGCAAACTGGATGTTGGTGTTGTGAGCAGGAGGGAGGGGATCTGGATTGGTTTGTACTGCTTTTGGACCTCACAGGGTCAGGGCCACAAATCTGTTTGCTCCGGGAAAAGGGAAAGAATTAACCTCAATTATACCTGGAGCAAGACAGTGCCCCTGGAGAAGATAGGAACGACAGTGGGACATTTAGGGATGAATGCAATTGAATAGTGCCAGAAGGACGTGCTGGTGGCCTGGCAGGGTCCCCAGAGCGTGGCTGATTTTCTGTGTGATAATGAGGTCCATCCTGGTTTCAGATACTTGTTTCTGATACAACACATCTGAAACACAGTATTGCAGGCTTACACACATAGATTATCTACATTTTCATTTCAATAAAACAGCCAAAAAATTGGTAAGTGTCCAGAAGATGAAATTAGCCAAATCAGCAAGAACAAGGCACATGCCTCTTTTATTTCTATCTCTAACAGAGTGATGACTAATGAAAGACATTAAATAGGAATTCTCAAAAACCACTTTTCTGGCACGACACATTGTGGCATTGCATAAACTCGTGTCTTTGTGAGTGACTTAAATGATTATCCAGTAATGAAATTGGCTGTTTCATTTCACAGGACTTGTTTGTCAATTCAGAGATTACACACACAATGCCTAACAGCTGGCTGATTAGTTAATTTGGGAGAAACAATTTCTCAATCACCTTATAAACAGATTAAGTTTCTTTCACATTAAACCATTGTTTAAAAATAGGAAGGCACAGTCTGCTGTCTGGTCCTAAAATAGCCCAGCCTATTAGATGACACAGGAGGAAGATCGCTGGGGCCTTCGCTTTCAACTCATGGAACGGACAGTCTGTCTCTCCCTGGTGGCTTTCAGCTGGAGTCTGACTCAGAGCGTGGCTGACCCAATCACCCCTACAGCCTGTCTCCTCCCCATGCATACTCAAGGGAGCAGAGTCTAAGCTTAGCTCCTGCCATTGCGAAGACGTCCAATGGCAGAAGGCCCTGGTCACTTGCTGGCGTGTCAAAGGGCTGAAGTGAAAGACACAGCTGTTTGTGAGAGGACTCGGGGTTGTGACACATTAGTGGCTGCTTCTGGGGGAAGGTCACTTTCAGGTAAGGTAGGTGGCACTTGTGGCCCACATGGTCAAGAGCCTGAGGCAATTAACAGCAACATCTGTGAGCCACGATGGCCGGGTGACATGAGTGGCCTTGCACAGGAATATGTCCAGTGGTGCTTGGTTCACGGACTAAATTTGTTCTGACATTCTGGATCAAATTTCCCCATCAGGTTCAATGTAAATAAGGTTAATCTGTTCTGAACCATATGCATTTTCTAAGCACAAAAACTATGGAACAAAGTACAGTGGGGAGAGAGGGCGCTCTAATCTTTCCCGACGATACTTCCGGCGTGGACAGGGAGGCAGGTGGGGAGGAGGTCACTGTTTGGAGGGAGACGCTCCTCCATGAGGACATTGGGGAGACTCCTTCAGGGTCTCTTCTCTTCTTCGTGTCTTTGCTGCAGGGTCAGTTTGATGAAAAAATCTGTCCAATGTCACTTGTTGTTTTCGGTGCTGCACAGCCCTCCGGAAAGGAGGGGCCGCATTATCGTTCATCAGCTGCAGCACTCTGTTTGTTATGATTGCGTTCGGGCGACTCTTCTCAGAGAGATCCTGGCACTCGTTCCATGTTTCCATAATGGATTTCGTCACATCACCGCTGACTTCCTCCCCGGCTTCCTCTTCCTCCGCGGATGCTCCTCCACGAGCGCCTTCTGCTGCTCGCTCTGGAGTTCAGCAGGTTCTTCTGGCCTCGGCTCCTCCTCGTGGTCCTCAGGAAGCTCCTGTCTGTCTGCACCATTAGTGTCCAGAGCCGCACTCCGCCCGTGGACACAGTCTCCTCCACCTCCTGCGCCTTGGCCCCTTCAAAGTCACGCTCAGTGACACATTCTGGCCCGGGTTTCCTCCAGGCCGAGTTTAAAGTCTGGTACGTGACACTTCCCAGGTTTTGTTGGTGAGGCTGATGAAGTGGAGGACATAGGGGATGTTTCTTCCAGAACTCTTGCAGAGTCAAAGACGTCTCTTCGGTGACATCAAAACATCTGGTCAAGGGCGCCTCTGCGTGCAGCTTCCTGCAGATCAGCTGCTGGTCTGCGGGCTGCAGAAGAGATGTCGTGCTGGGGGTGGACGAACTTAACCCTTATGAAGGTGTCCTCGGCTCCATGTCATCCGCCAAGGCTGGAGGGCGCGCTAGGGCATTGTGTATCGGAAGACGGCAACTTCCGGGCAGTCAGACTTCACTAATGCTATCACCTGCCAGCTATTTCTCATTCAACCACACTAATGAAAGTTTTTCTACCTCTTCTAGCACGTGTGTTCTCTGCTTGGTTAGCATCGTTACTCCTTTTGCCACCTCGTCTCCTTTGCTGGGATCTTCATTCTTCAAAATAATTGAGCTTGTTGACTTTGCAATCTTGTACTCGAGGCCAGATCAGGCATTCGGATACCATACTCATGCTTTTCTACAATTTCCTTCTTCAATTCCATGGGTATTTTCTTCAAAACCTTCTTCTTACCATTCTTGTTCTGTACTTTCTTGTCACCTTCACTATTGAGCTGCACTTTTCTTACCATCATGCTTGCTCTGCAATTTCTTTGGAGCCGTGCTGGATTGAATAATACTGTGCAGGACCACAAGTACTGAAAAGCACACAAAAAAGCTTCATGGCAAGTGTGCACAGGTCTGTCTGCGCCTTCAATCTCAACAGATCGATCTACACTGGAGGCGGGGAAGATGGTCATGGTTATATTCATCACCTGATGCAGAGTTCACAAACAGAAGTGAAATTTTGCCAGTGCTTCTGCAGAGGCATTAGTGACCTGAGGTGTTGCTAGATTAGCTTGACGAGAAATCCACTTTCATCTGGGGTCTGTATCGGGATTAGGTGTCACTACATTTACTAGAAAACTGACACACTAAAAATGACTTGAACAGGTGGTTTATTTGTGCTCCGAAGTTAGGTACCCGAGGCCTTTTAAGTCATTAGGGACCAGGCTCCATCCGGTTCTCTCTGACCTCATGATCAAAAAGGCTGTTGGAGCTCCAGCCATCGTACTCTTGGCTTAGGCAAAAATATTGAGAAAGGAGAATTCTTTCTTGAAAAAAAACCTCACACAGCACTTTCTCTTAGATCTCATTAACTTTTGCCATTTCTTAGTGCAAAGGAGGCTGGAAATGTGGTCTTTGAGCTGGGTGTGTATTTGTCCTGATGTGCTGGTAAGGGAGTGTTGTCAGTTCGTCTGCTTCTGGAAAGGAGGAGACAGAGAGGCAGGGAGACAGACAGACAGGGAGACGGAGAGACAGAGAGGCAGGGAGACAGACAGACAGACAGGGAGACGGAGAGACAGGGAGGCAGGGAGACAGGCAGACAGGGAGACAGACAGACAGGGAGACGGAGAGACAGGGAGGCAGGGAGACAGGCAGAGATGCGGGGACACACACTGTCTCTCGCCATGTGTATCAGCTAGGGTTCACTAGGGGAACTTTTTTTCTTTTTTTTTTTTTCAGGCTAGGCTTGTAGTGGCCACCTGCAGAGTCAGGTGTGAAAGAATGAAAAAGGGCTGTTTGTGCACTGGAGAGCCAAAGCACCCAGTCGAAAGTCATAGGCCCGGAGCTCCCTGCAGAGTCCTGTGCGAGTCCTCACAGGAAGCTGGAAGGTCTGCGCTGGAAGCCTGGAGATGGACATTCAAAGGTGATGGTAAAGACTGGAGCTCCTCCAAAGAAACAGAAACAAGACTTCCTCTTCTTTCCCTTTTTATTCCTTCTAGGGTACAATCCGTCAGCCACGTCCGGGGTGGGTCTTCCCCCCTCAGTTGGTAGCCGACATGTCAATCATCCACAGACATGCCCAGAACTGTGTTCCACTAATCCGCTAGGTGGTTCTTGTTCATGTTCCTATCGCACTTAACTGCCAAACTGTGTTACCCCCGCTGCTTTGGGACTGCCTGTAAGAAGGCCACTGCCAGATGAGGGCCTTGACCTTGGGCTAGGAACAAGAGCCAAAATAAACCTTTAAAATCATAAGTTAGCCCACCTTGGATATTTCATCACAGTAACAGAAACAACTGCCTCCCAGGGGGCAGCCTGGGGAGTGGCACAGAGGACAGGGTCCCTCTGTCTAGTTCTCCTGTGTCACTCGCTGCTAAGGGTGTCTCCCTGGGGAGCTCCTGCCCTGCCTTCTGGGCATGGCAGCCAGCTTCTCAGCACCTCTTTGGGACACACAGTGTTGTTGCTTCCTCCTTTCCACTAAATCAGTTACCACTTCTCTTCCAGGAATCTGCTAAATCCCTTGGCTCTGTGTGCAATTCCTGTTTCCTTGTTCTCTCAATTCATTTTGCTAGAAAATGGAATTAGCCAGCATTTTAATATTCAACAGAAGGCCATACACTAATTATACATAGTTCATTAACATTATCCATAATGCTCAGTATCAACAAAAAATAATGAACTCAGTGAATTAAATTCTAAGAACAAAAAAAGAAAAGGCAAAGAAATACTAACCTCAGTATTGAATGTGTTCTTTTTAATGGCATTGGAATTTTCAACCTAGAATTATCATATGTGGATGAGATTGGAGTAGGGCGCATGAGTGCATCCAGTGGTTCCTTGTACCTAGGGGGTACAGATAGCAGCTCCTTGGACACTTGGGTCCCCCATGTAGGAGGGTGTCGTGTTCGCACAGACCCCACACACATCCTCCCAGGTCTTTTGAATCACCGCTGTATGACTCATACCAATGCAGTGTCGGTGCTAGGTAAAGAGTTGCCTCGCAGTGCTAAGGAATCATGACACAGAAACAGCAGTCTGTGCACACTCAGCGCCGGTTCAGGTTTTCCCGGGGAATTTCTATCCGTGATTGGTTACACCTGCAGGGGCGGAGCCCACATGTGGGTGCTGGCCGTGGGTCCCCCATGGGGGCGAGTGGCTGGGGAAGCTGCAGAAGAAGCCCGTGTTGTTGGGTTTGATACTCTGGCCGTGAACACCAACCCCCCCAAGCATTCCCCTGGGAGGTGGCGAGACAGTCGCAGATGCACCAGGGTCCCCACAGGAAGTGTCTGGCCTGACCGTAGTCACAAGGGAAGTCAGACACATGCGAAAGGCACAGGGTTTCGGGTCTTTCCAGAGGACTGGTCCCAAGAGCGGGGTGAGACATTGGGTTTGCTCTGTGGGAGAAAGGAAGCAAGATTGGCGAGGTGAGAGCACAAAATTCAGTGGTCAAAGTTTTAAAATTTTCATTACAGTATAAGACACATTCCCATGAATCCTCCTCACTCTGGGATGAGTGTGTCTCACTCTGGACACACTTATCCCGTTGTTCTTGCCCCTTTCTGAAGCAGTTCTGGCGTCCTCTCTCCCAAATGTCCTTAGCTGTGCTGTGTGGCTTCCTCAGTGTCCTCAGTAGATTCACACTGTTTCCCTTTCATGTTCATTTTGACTTTGAGGAAGAGCCAGAAGTCACAGGGTGCCTGTTATGGCTTGTATCTAGATATCCCCCCAAAGCCTCATACGGTCACAGGTGGGGTTTTTTGGAGGTGGCTGAATCGAGGGTGTGTGATGCTGGAGAGATCAAGGGTGTGATGCTGGAATTAAGCGTGCCCCACCCCGGGTATGAGTGGCACCGCTCAAAGGGCAGAAAGCCTGAATGAAATACAAAGGCAGGCTTGGTTGCTGCCGCTGCTCTTTGCTACTGCTGCTGCTGCTCTTGCTGCGTGCCCCTTGTTGCCTCCTGCCTGTCCTGCCGTGGACTGTTTCCCTCTGCAATGCTCCTTTGCCATCCCACCCTGCCCTGGAACCAACCGACTGTGGACTGAAACCTCTACAAACTGTGGATTGAAATAAAACTTCCCTCTTTTATCTTTGAGTACTGGGCATTTTGCCTCAGCAACAAGAAAACGTAACTAGGACAGGTGCCAGATCCAGGGCATTAAGGTAGATGAGGACACACAATCATTTCTTAAGCCTGCCTTCCTATTGGATGCCACTGGGCAGCAGCATTCACCATGTTTGTGATCACACCTCATGAAGACATTCACGATGGAGGACATTCAGAAATGCTCCTGGAGGTGGCAGAGGGCAACAGCGTCCTGGAGGGCTAAGTGTGTCCAAAGAAGGGGGAAAGTTTTGAGGGGGATTAACAGCACCATGAGTTTTACTGTAATCAATTTAAAACATTTTTAAACATTCACCATATTTTGTGATCACACTGTGTATGCCAACCTCAAAAGTGGGAATCTTCAGCCTCGCCTGAGTTTCAAGGAAAAGGAGCTGCCTGGGACGCGGCTGGGACATCCGGGGGAAGTGTCAGAGCCTCTTCCTGAATTCTATCGTGTGTCCTCAGGTGGCAGGTTCTGGGCGACGACACCAGGGCTGTGTGTGCATGCCAGGAGTCAGCGGGGCATTGGGTGAGTTCGTTGTACAGTTATTTCGAAAAGTCCAGAGTCAAAAAAGTAGATTTTAAAAGCATGTCAAAAAAACTTCAACATTTATAAAAAAAATGTTTCTTGCCAGAACATAGCTTTTTGGTGGTGGTGATTTTCAGTGTTGGGACACACCCAGGGCCTTGCCTGTGCCAGGCAAGTGCTCTCCACCGAGTGACACTCCACCCTTTGTTAGAGGAGCAAGCTGGACTTCACTTTGTGAAATAA
>PVJO010028506.1:0-17971 GCA_004026905.1 Hystrix cristata
CTGTGTACCCATAAATCCATTAAGTTCTAAGAACATCTTTGGAAATAATGCACACTGTAGAAATGAGTAATGGGATCAGAATCATATTTTAACTTATTTTAGATAATTTTAGCCTAGACTGATGTATAACAATGGAAAAATTTGGAATTTATTCAGAAAAGTCAAAGGCTAGAAAAAGATAAATGAGCTTGAGTTTGTATAAGATTGAAGGGGTAATTATTAAACATTATTGAATTACATTGTTAACAATGAGGACATGGTGGATTAGCTATGAGGAAGCATTGTATAATATCTTTAATTGATGCCAAACCAATAAATTCATGCTCAATTATACTTAACAGCTACTCCTCTTAGAAAATATTGGTAACCTCATAATAAAAGCAAACTTAGATAAATATTATCTAAAAAATTTATCTAAAAATTTTCACAGTACTGAGTTTAATTCCAGCGCCTCATACATGCTAAGCAAGAGTTCTACCAATGAGCTACTCCTCCACCCCTTTCTAAAAATTTTGAGATAGGGTCTCACTAAGTTGCCCAGGCTAGCCTCAAACCAGTCTTAGCCACTCAAGAGGCTAGGATTAAAGTCACCAGCTACCATGCTCAGCGAATACCACACTTTTGAAGATGAAAAGTTACAAACATTTCCATTAATGTTAGGAAAAAGATAATGCCTTTTATACTACAGTAAAACTGTACATTTAAGTTTTATTATATTGTAATTTTTGCAATTGAATAAGAAAATGATTTAAATAATTCTGGGAAGTTAACATACATGAAAATTTGGGTACAAGTTCAGTAAATAAATGATCATGAGATAATCATTACAATTCTACAGTTAAAAAATTAAAGAGGAAACAGTGTCACCTCAATAGATATAAAAATACAGTTAATAATACCTAAAATCATTAATTTTGCAAAAAATCTCTAGAAATAGAAAGAAATGCTATTAATATACAACTAAAAACCTACAGAAAACATTATGCTTAATGACAAAACATTGAAAGCTATTCCTTTGTAATCAGGAACAAACTAAAAATGTTTGCTATCATAATTTCCATTTAATATTGAACTGTAGGTTTCTGTAGTACAAAAGATAATAAAAAAGCACTGTCATTATATGCAGATTACGTGCCTGTGTACATGCAAAATTTCTAAAGAATACAGAGATATATTGTTAGGATTAATAAGTTACAGTTTTACTCATATTATCTTTTATTAGTTAAAATGGAATTTAAGAAAAAATAGCATGTACAATATGGCATAACAAAATATCCCCAACTAAGCAATAATTCCAAAAAATAGTAAGATCTCCACAGTGAAAATTCTGAAGTCAGATAGGGAATATAATCTAACTAAATCTAAATGCAATTCAACTAAAATTATATACCACATTTTTGCACTATAAATTTCAAAACTTGTCCAAATTTTAAACTCCACAAATATAATTTCACTGCAAGACCACTCTCAATTCTTACACATTTATTTTATGTATAGGTGAACTTGATAAACTGATTATGAAATATATTTGGGGGTCGACATGCCTGGAATAGTAAAGAACTATCTGAAAAAAAAAAGATAAAAAATATTGGCCATTTGCATTTCAAAATTTTTATAAATTCCAAGCTATTTAAGATAGTACAATATTGACACAAATAGACAAATAGATAAACGCAACAAACTGAAGAAGAAACAGCCTTACATGGACATAAAATTTGGCCTTAAGCAAAGTTGAACAGCAAGAAAGGAATGTTTTGCAATAAAAACTGTGGTAAATTAACCACTGTACATCTACACTTTGACTTACTTCATGACCATTTAAAAAAGTGATTCAGAGCTCAGCATGGTGGTGCATGCCTGTAATCCTAGCACTCTGAGAGGCTAAGGCAGGAGGATTGCAGGTTTGAATCCAGCCTGAAAAATTTAGTGAGACTCTATCTTAAAATAAAATAATAATATAATGAGATGAGGCTGTAGCTCAGTGCAAAGGCCCTGAGTTCATTATCCAGTACCCTCCCCCAAAGATTCAATGCTGTGTTCTGAATTAAATTATTCATTCAACAAATATATTTTGATCATTATGTAGTAATTACTATAACATATGTCTTACAAAATATATTACTAAGTTTAAAAAACCAAGAACAACACTGCATAGAATTGTGATTTTTCTCTCTTATTTCATGCAACATCAAAGTCCTTAAAAATCATGACCCTTTTATCTCTCTGATTCCCATCCTCTCTCCTCACTTTGTGTTGGCCACATGGCTGGGTTATTTTGTTCTGGGTTGGGGGGGGTTGTTTGGTGGTTTTTTTGTTTTGGTTGTTTGCTGTCAAATACTAGTTATTCATCTCCTTCTAAGTGTCTAAACTGTTACTTTTGCCTAAAATGTATTCCATCGGAAATCCCTTACCATATTTTCTTGACAAATTAAGGTCTTTGACAAATAATTCCACTCATCTTTTCAATTATATTATCCCTGATCAACCTATTTAAATTTGCAACAGTTTCCTACCCCCACATTCTCTCTCTGCTTCCTATTTGTCTTCATATTATTTTTTTCAAATCCTTCATTTCACTTGATTTACTTACTGTCTGAATTTCACATAATATAAATTCTGTAAGGGCAAAAAGTTCTGTTTTGTCCACTACTATATCTTAACACTTGAGTAATACCTGATGTATAATAGGAGTACTATATTGTATGTCTTTGTGTTTACATTTCTGTATGCCTTCATGGATGTATAGAGAAAATACAAAAAGAATAATAGCAAATTCTTGAAGTTGTTATTTCTGAAGAGGACCATTCTCCTCCCATGGAGGAAAAAAGGAATCTTTCACAATTTATATTTTTGTATTGCTTGATTTCTATATTATAAAAAGTTAAACTTTTAATGGCCTTAACTCTCCATAGAAAGACAGATTAACTAGGTCAACAAAATCCAAAAAATTTAAACAACATTACCGAAAAATTAACAAGGTATGTTAGTCAGCTTTTTATCACTGTGCAAAATAGCTGAGAAAATTCAACTTCAAGGAAGGAAGATTATTTTGGCTCGTGGTTTCAGAAAGTTCTCCCATGTTCATCTGGCTCCATTGCATTGGGTCTGAGATGAGGCAGAAAAATCATGGCTGAAGGCCATGGCAGAGGAAAGCTGCTCACCTTATGGTGGCCAGGAAGTATATGTGCTGCCAAAGCAAGCACTGGTGGCCAGGAAGTAAAAAGAGAACCAGACCCTCTGGTGGTAGACTTACAATCTTCTCTTTGTAGTGCTTCTTTTCAGGAACAAAAAAAAAGACAATAAAGGAAAATCTTTCACAATAGTCAGAAGGCACAGACCTCATAATCTGTGGGATATTAACATACCAAACCATGTGCTATAATTATTTTTCTAAAATGGTACTGGACATGTGAATAGTCTTGAATTCTTTGGAATTTGGAGATATCAGTACAGTGACCTTGCTCCCAATCTGTCCTATGGCAAATTTTAGGCAAAAAAGGAGTCAAAAGAAAATGAAAATATTAACCCAAATGAAGGTGACTCAGTAAAGGTGGATTAGAGGACATAACTGGAATATTTAATAGAAGTGAGGTTGACAATATGATAGTCAGTTTTCCATTGCTGTGACAAAATACTTTAGAGAATAAACCAAAAGGAGAAAAGATATATTTCGGCTTATTGTTACAGTGGTTTCAATCCATGAACCACTGAAATGAGGCAGAAACATCATGGTGAAAGAACATGGCAGATGAAAGCTGCTTAGTTCATGGCAGCCCAGAAGTAAAAAGAGAGCCAGAGCCCATGTTGGTAGGCTTCCTCCTTCTAGGTTTGTTCCATCCAGCCCCCCAGCCTAGTGGATGATGCTGCCCACAATCGGGGTGGGTATCCTTCCTCAGTTTGCTGTCCCACAGGCCAATCATCTCTGTAGACATTCTCACAGATACACCCAGAAGGGTGTTTTTCAGTCCAATCAAGTTGAGAATCAAGATGAACCATCACTCAGAGTGTACCCAAGAATCCTGAAACACAAGTGGATGAAGGCAAACCATTAATGGTTGCAAAACTTGTGTGGTATCCACATCTGTATGGAGCAGGCTAAGCAAAATACCAAGTCATCTGGTGAACTTAAGACAAGAACTGAAAAGAAAGCCAGCAGATACTCATTGGGCATTAACAGGACAATCTGAAAAGTGCAGCTAACACTGGAAGGGCGTTTTGAACGCTCCACTTCACAAGGAAAGCAAGGGCTCCATATCAAATCCAAAATGGTTACAGCAATCTATGTCCTCTCAAAGATCACTGAAGCTCTCTTCCAGGAAAAAAAGGCTCACACTGCAGAGAAGTGGCTGAAAGTACAATCCCATCTGAGAGGACAAGACGCAATAGGAGCAAAGGGAAAAAAACAAAGCTCAGAACAAAATGGAGGGAGGGGCACACAAGAAGTGCACTGCAGAAAGTATGAGACCAGCTCTTTAAATCATTGTATGATAGAAACAAAAAAGGAAGCCCCAGGCCCTACAAAATTCTCTACTTCTTCCTGAAAGTCAAGAATACTAATTTCGTATTAAAATGAGAAAACAGACTGTGGCTCAATGACATACAAACTTATAACAAGGACAAAAGAAGTAAAATACCAAATAATATTATCCCTACAGTGAAAATTGGTAGAAATACACACACACACACACACACACACACACACACATCAGGGAATAAACCGTGCCTTTTTGTGTGTGTGTGCTGGGGATGGAACTCAAGGCCTTGTGCTTGTTAGGCAAGCACTCTAACCGATGAGCTAAATCTCCAGCCCCTGTGCCTTTGTATTTCAATGGAGCTTTAAAATTTTTAAGAATTTGTAAACATATGAAGGAAAAAATAGAAGAGTTCAGAAATAAGGTGATTGAACCCAAGAAAAAAACATAAATGAAAGAAAACATAATATAAAAACAATAAACTAGAAGGAACACAGGACATAAACATCTCCACACAGTGCTATGAGAGAAAAAGAAAATGAAAAAAGAAAGAACTTTGGTTTGTTTTTTTCTTAAACCAGGGTCTCACCATGTAGTTCCATGTAGGTCTCACCTCGAACTTGCAGTGATCCTCCTGCTTCAGCCTCCTGAGTTCTGGGATTACAGGCATGCACCACCACACCCAGTGAAAGAATTTTTAAAATGAAGAAGAAATGAAGAAAGGAAATGAATTCCTATAATAAAACTCCCTAAAAGAAAAAGTAATAAATTAAAACTGTATCAAAACTCAATTTTATATTTAGTACAGTATTTAATAAATCCAAATGCTAGAATTAAGACATCTTTTCTGAAAGTGAAAAAAAATTGAAATTATATATTGAAAGGACACTTTGTGTGCTCTGAAAAATTGTCCAGAATAACCAATACCAAAACATGTTTTAGAAAAACTATGGACATTGAAGAAAAAGAAATTTCTTTATGTAGGTAATAAGACTAGCTCACTTACAAGGGAAAGAAGTTCACTATATGTCATCAGAGTTTGGGGAGCTAATCTTTTATTCTGGTATCTTTATGATACTCTAAAATGAAATGGTGAGTGAAGGATGCTGTATATCCAGGTTGGCTCTCAAATATAAAGGACACAGATGAATTGTTCTTAACACACAACTCAGAAACTCATTTCCTTGAGCAATTCCTGATGAATTTACTAGAGAATGAGTTTTGGATAATCAAAATGACTGGAGAGATTAGAGCATAAATACGGGGAGAGCGTGTATGATTAAATGGTGGTGAGACAGATGGCACAGTGTGTATAGTGCACGCGCCACACAGTGCAGATAGAACAGTTCTACAATAAGGTGAAGCAGGGAATAGAAAGTACAGATGAAAACTACAAAACATGCTGTTCACTTGATAGTATCAAGTGGAATTAAAAGGTTAATATAGAAAATTACAGACTGGAGAAGGAGAAACAGAAGAAATAAGTGAACTTAGCTAATTTCAATATTATTCTTAGTAGGCGATAAATAGAAAATAACCAAAGGGGAAGACCTACAGGATATTATACAAAGATATTATCACGTAAGCATATAAATTGTCTTTAATACATAAAGCTTTTTAAAAAGGCACCAAAAACAAAACAACAAAAAACAAATTTAAAAAAATCACTTCATTTAAAAAAACATCACTTTATATAAAATACTTATATATTAAATATGGTGTAGTAGTTACTTTTCTAGAGTCAGTGGTTTCCAAGAGAGCAGATTTAATACAGGACGTTTACAAGTTAGAATATTCACACACACAAGCCCAACGCAGGAAGGGTGCAGAATATCTACCTTTGCATATCCTCCCAAGATGCACTCCCAGTGACCGCCTCTCTGGGTAGACTCCACGTCTTAAACAGCATAGTCAGCTATCAAACTGTTTAGTGAATGAATCCACTGATGAGTCCAGTGCCCAAACACCTTCCTAAAGCTCACCTCTAAGCACTGGAGGCTTTTAGGGGACATTCTATACCTAAGTCACAACAAAACGGAAGGGAAGGAATAGGGTAGAGATTCTAGATACAGCTGCCAGGCTTCTAATTTTTTTGTAGGTTTCATTTTGGGGCTTATGGAAATATTTTCAGTCATTATAAACTGCTATTAAACTTTTTGAAACACAGTTCCTAATAACAGAAAACAAAACAAAGCAAACTTATTAAAGTCAAAGTACAACACTGCAACTGTACTTCTGTATTTCGCCATAAATGTTTCTTGTATATTTGCTAACAAGTCCAAATGTGAACGTGAAGTTGATAAAAATAATGTTTAAAAGTTGGGCTTCAAATAAACATGTACAGTTCTTGGTTTCCTGCCACCACCAGCACATGTAGCTAACCCAAGAAAACAAATTACAAATGAAATGAACTGATGAAGGGAAATATTACCGTCTTTTCTTCTTAATTTCTCTAGGAAAATAAAGGAAAGTCTGGAGTGTTTCCCTGTTAAATTGAACAACTTGATCCACGTACTTGCACAAATGTCAGCTGTGAGCCCTGCCGAACCTCCTCCTCAGACGTCCTCCCAGGAATCCTGCACACTGAGTACAGCGAGGTCAATTCAAAGAGCAACAATTTTAGGGTTCAGCAAGAAGCTCAGTGATGTAAGTCTAAAATCTGTCATCTTGAGTCCATCTCCACCCCTGCTGCACATCCTTTCTTTTTTTCACTATGCAAATGAAAAAATCAGTTACAATTTGAGTTCGAGTGCCACTAAGAGGATGTTTTTAAGGAAAAATCATAACAACCAAGCTATTAGCAGAGAACCATCAAAGGGAACAGTTCCTGCCCTGTGGTAGAATATAAATCAGGGGCTAATTAAAGTGTCCACAAAGAAAGAACAGCAGAAATTAGTCTGTTCCAGCACATAAGATTATGACACATTATGGACCGTGTTTATAGGTGATACTCCTTTACAAATTGCATCTTTTAGCTCTTGGAACAAGTTTTGCAGGAAGGTTCGTTCTTTCTTGGTCTACATAAAACTAGACTGCAGCACACATTGCAGGGTATATTGCCATCTTTTGATTTGTGCCTGTTTTTCTGCAGGTGTATCTGATCCAGGTGACACACAGTAACAACGAAACCAGCCTGACAGAAAAGTCATTTGACCAGTTTTCAAAACTTCACAGCCACCTTCAGAAGCAGTTTGCATCCTTGACTCTCCCAGAGTAAGACACTGTCCTCTCACATTTTGCATTCAATTCTTGCGCTTCGGCGAAAGCAAAAATTATGGTTATGGGATTTTTCTATCTGGGAGGAACACGGTGTTCTGGCTCTACTGAATCTCTCCCAGCAGAGAGCCTGCTCTTCTGAGTAAAGAATCTTTTGTTTCATAAAACAGAACAAGGTTTGCAATTTTCTTCTTGCTTCCCGGTATTGATTTTGTAGAAAGAAAAAGATCAGAAACTATTTCATTTTTCGTCATTTATTGGGGAAATTGTTTTATTTACCTGTTTTTAATTTAATCTTCTTGGTTGTTTTCTACAAAAGTAAAATTGAAATTGAAAATGCAGAACTAAATTGGATTTATCTGTTCTTTTAACAATAACTGAAACAAAAAGCTTAACATATTTAGTTTCTGTACCAGAAAACATTTAAGTATATTAAAACCAATTTATATATTTATAATTCACACTTGTCCCCATCAATAATTAACTTAATTATTAATTACTCAACTTGCTTTATATAAACATAATTTGTTATGTTCGTTTTGAAACAATCATGAAAATCATTGTGGTCATTCATGTTATAATAAAAAACTTAAACTACAAAAACAATGAAAACAACTACTAAGATTCATATGAATCTTTATCACTTATAGTGAACCAAAATTGGATCACAGATTTCAATATATGACCAAAAAATGTATCTTGAGTTTTAAAAAGTGAGCTTCCCAGAAATTATGATATTATGAGATGAATCAATTTTTTTTATCTACACTAGACTTTTGTTAAGTAAACAGTCCTTTAAGAATATAAATGTCTACACCGTACTCAAATGTACATGTGGATTTTAACGTGGCTTCCACAGTTTAATCGCTTTCCAAAGTATAAATATAAGCAAAGTTGCCGATGGATGGAAAGATGTTGTGCAATACTGAAAATTGAGTAGTTCACCTTTCTGAAAAGCCATGCTTTCCGGTACCACAGAGATTTTGAAACATGAGTACTTTAAGCATCAGGAAGTCAAGAAATTGGAATGAAAGCAATATCCAAGAGGACGAGAAGGAGGGCAAGTTGTTCTCAAAACTTCAAACCATCAGGTTTAAGAATGATCAAAAAAATTTAACAGAATAACCAAGAAAAAAGAAATGTGAGCAAAAACTTCAAACTTGGGCTACAAATATTCAACTCAACATCTGTATTTGCCATCATACCCTACTAATTAATCATTTAAAGATATAAATTAACCTGTTTTTTTATTTCAAATTTTTATGTATCAGTGTAACCTGAGGAACTTTAGAAGAGCTAGTAATTTTCCTCACATCCTTCTTCTCAATTTTCAGCTTTAGTTAGGATTCTGCTTTGCTCACAACTACTGTCTGGCAAAGTACCCAAATTGATATTCAGACTACTTAAACAAGCCAGGCGTGATGGCTCATGCCTGTCATCCCAGCACACTGGGAGACCGGGACAGGAGGATCACAAGTTTGAGTCTGCCTGGGCAAATTAGCAACTTAAAAAGAGCCTGTTTCAAAATTTAAAAAGGACTGAGAATGGAGCTCAGTGTGAAGGATCTGGGTTCAATTTCCAGTACAAAAACAAAAAGAAAAAAACAATCAAAAATAAATAAACCTACTTAAACAGTACACAGGAGGGGACATTTAGTCTTCTGTTCCCTGAACAATATTTGTGTGCTAACACTCCCAAAGGGTCAAGGTTTAGGCAATACAAACAAATGAAGGATGCAGACAAGGTTTCTTCTGACTCCTAAATTTACTGAGAGAAGTTCTGTGACAATTTCTTAAATCTGATCTGGAAAGTCTGATCAGAAAGTTACAGTCATAAAGAATAAAATTCTAATTAGTCATAACATATAGCAGTGGCCTGCAAATCAAGCTATTTGGACTTCTGGATCCTTTCCAAGAATATGCAGGCACAGAAATGTCTCTCACAATTAATGACTTTCTTTAAATGAATCAGCTGGAAGACACTAGAATTTGCTTTCCCCTTTCTGCTTTCAGCAATGCTCCTCACTCAGCCCTTCAGAATCTGATTTTGGTGACACTGTCACAAGGTGTAAAAACCTCTGAGGACCACATAAAAAGGCATATAAAAATATTTTTAGTGTTTGCATTGACAAAGTAAATTACTCTAATAATCGGGTACCAAATCTGTTTGCAAGTCATCTGTTTTTGTGGTTGCTGTTGTTGTTTTCTTATTTGTCTGTCTTGAATAAAATCAGGGGAGAGCATGATGGAACTCAGACAAGAGATCACAAAAAGTAATTCTCAATCGCTGATTACTATGTTACATTTGCCATGTAAGATTTCAAACAATTGAATGACATTACTATAGCAGAATTCCTTGATTCTTACATACCTGTTTATACGTAAGATTTTTCAGTATGTATATGTACAAAAACATCAGTCAAGGAATAGAACTGATGCTAAACTGTTTTATTCTACCAATAGGGAAAATTCAAAAAGCCTTGCCCTCTGTATATTTTATATATAATATTGTTACTAATTTTCATACCTAAATCCAGATGATTTCAATTAATTTAATCCTTTGATCTACAAGAAATTTTTTAAGTAAATGTTAATTATTTACTATAAAAATATGTTCATTTTAGACTTCCCTGACATGTCCAGTGAGAAGCAGTAAACGGGGCAGCATGCAGCATGCAGTGGTCACCTACTTGTGTGTTTGCTGACAGAGTCTGGCACCAGCCCGTGTTCATTTCTCCAGGAAGAGTGGTAGCCAAGCCATGATCTCTGTCAAACCACAGAAGTGTAGATAAGGGAGCAGTCAGACTGCAGTCAGAGGAAGCTACCACTGTAGGTAGACCTTGAAAAGATGTATTTAAGCTGCAAATGTCTTACAAAAATGACCACTAATACCTCAGCCCACACAACACCTGGCCTAGTCCGTCTGCCCCTCAACATGAACCCCTGAACAAAGTCTGTAAGCCAGACTGTGGAGGATCTACCACTGTGTGCCAAAAGACTAAGACCAGATGGAAGCACGTGTCACTTAATATAATGTTTCATTTAGTTAGTACAGTAATGTCTGTAGTGACCCTGGAAAAGACAACACAATCTGAACTCTCTGAAAAATTATAAATCATTAACCAGAAAGTAGTTCTTAAACTCCCACTTGTATTTAAAGGACAAAATGTGTGGTCTGCTAGAAATACAGTAAGAAAAAACATATAAATCAATGTTAAATTAAATTAGTATTAACAGTAGTGATAAAGTAGGACAAGCAACCACAGCTGTGTCAAGGAAACTTCAAGACTAATCACGCTACTCCGGCTTTTTCAGATGTTTTCACTGGCCCTGACGAGGCTGTCAAGGCTGTCAGCAGCCATAAAACAAAGATGTCCGTTTTCATACTAACGAAGATACAATTTTTTCTCTTTTCAAATAGGTTTCCTCATTGGTGGCATTTACCTTTTACGAATTCAGACCACAAAAGATTCAGAGATCTAAATCATTACATGGAGCAGATATTACATGGATCATACCAAGTTGCAAATGTAGGTTATAATTTATTTTTATATTTATACGTAAAATATCAGCTATTTCGTCTATTGCTACTGGAAGCATTTAAGACTATTTAATTTTTGTGTGTGTGTGTGTGTGTTTTTAAATTTTATTTCCAAGAACATGTATTGGTACATTGTACACATAATGATCACATTCATTGTAGTTAATTTGTACCTGTACATTATACATCTTGGTTTTCCCCCTTCTTCCCCACCCCTCCCTTCCACTCCCCCTCCCTTCCCTACTTACGGTAGCTTTATTTACATTTTTCCCCTTTTCTCTTTCTTTTCTTTCTCCTTTCCTTCTTTTCCCCCTCCTGCCTTTCTAATTCTCCTCCCTATTGAATATTATCTTTCTTTTACTTAGTATCTATTCTACTTTTTTGTCCTTATTTACACTTACGGTTTCTCATACCAGAGAAACAATTCGATATGTACTCATGTGTGTCTGATTTATTTCACTTAAGAGTATGTTCTCAAGGTACATCCATTTACCTATAAATAGCTCAAGTTTATTCTTTTTTATGGCAGAGTAATACTCCATTGTATAGAAAAATCACATCTTCTTTAGCCATTCATTAGTTGTTGGGCATCTGGGTTGTTTCCAAGACTTATTTAGCTATTACAAATTGTGTTGCTATGAACGTAGTTGTATATATCTCACTGTGGTATGATGTTTTTAATTCTTCTGGGGAGATACCAAGCAGAGGAAAAGCTGGGTCAAATGAAACTTATAGTTGTAGTTTTTTGAGGAATCTCCACACTGATTTCCACAATGCTTGGACCAGCCTACATTCCCACCAACAGTGGAGGAGTGTTCCTTTTCCCCCACAGCCCCACCAGCATTTGTTATTGGTTGATTTCTTGATGATAGCCTCTCTTTCTGGAGTGAGATGAAATCTTAGTGTTGTTTTAATGTGCATCTCTCGAATGACCAGTGATGTTGAACACTTTTTCATATTTTTGTTTGCTATTCATATTTCTTCATCTGAGAGGTGTCTATTCATTTCAGATGCCCATTTTTGGATTGGGTCTCTTAATTTGGGGGGTCTGATTTTTTGAGTTCTTTATATATTCTAGATGTTAGACCTTTGTCTGAGGAATGGTTGGTAAAAATTTTTTCCCCCACTCTGTGGATTTTCGTTCCACTCTTTTGGTGATTTCTTTTGCTGTGCGAAAACTTTTTAACAGTATGCGATCCCAAGCGCTGATCCTTTGGGTTGTTTCCCGTGCAGTCTGAGTTTTGTTCATAAATTTTTTTCCAATCCCTATGTCTTCACGAGTTCTTCCTATTCTATCTTCCAGTAGATTTATTGTTTCTGTTTTAATGTTGAAATCTCTGATCCACTTCGATTTTAGTTTAGCACATGGTGAGAGACATGTATCTAGTTTTAGTTTTTGGCATGTGACAAGCCAATTTTTCCAGCACCATTTATTAAAGAGGGTGTCTTTCTTCCAGGGAGGGTGTTTGGCTCCTTTGTTGAAGATGAGGTATTTGAGTGTGTTTGGAGTTGTTTCTGCACCTTCTAACATGTTCCACTGATCCTTGGGTTTGTCTTTTTGCCAGTACCATGCTGATGTTTTCACAGTAGCTCTATAGTATAATTTCAAGCCAGGGATTGTGATTCCCCCTGCCTTGGCCCTGTTGCCCAGAATTGTTTTGGCTATTCTTGGTCTCTTCTGGTTCCAGATGAATTTCATGACTGCTTCCTCTAATTCTGTGAAGTATGCTATTGGTATTTCAATTGGAATTGCATTAAATCTGTATAGTAGTTTAGGAAATATGGCCATTTTCACTATGTTGGTTTTCCTACCCAAGAACATGGGATGTCTTTCCATTTTCTGACATCCCTTTCAATTTCCTTTTTTAGAGTACTATAGTTTTCACTGTAAAGATCTTTTACTTGCTTTGTTAGATTGATTCCTAAGTATTGCATTTTATTTTTTTGGTGCTATTGTGAAAGATGTATCTACCCTAATTTCTTTCTCAGTGAGTTTGTTATTTGTATATAGAAATGTTACTGATTTTTGAGTGCTGATTTTGTATCCAGCTACACAACTGAATTTGGTTATTAAATCTAGAAGGTTTGCAGTGGAATTTTGGGGGTCTTCTATGTAGAGTATCATGTCATCCACAAATAATGCTAGCTTAACTTCTTCCTTTCCTATCTTTCTTCCTTTTATTTCTTTCTCTTGCCTAATTTCTCTGGCTAATGTTTCCAGAACTATATTGAATAAGAGTGGTGATAGTGGACAGCCTCGTCTTGTTCCTGAATTTAGAGTGAATGCTTTCAGATTTTGAACATTTAGTATGATGTTAGCCACTGCATTATTATAGATGTCTTTTATCAGATTGAGGTATAAACCATCTATTCCTAATTTCTGTAGGGTTTTTATCACGAGTGGGTGCTGGATCTTGTCAAATGTTTTTTCTGCATCTATTGAAATGATCATGTGATTTTTATCTTTGACTTTGTTGGTATGGTGTGTTACATTTATTGATTTGTTTATGTTGAATCATCCCTGCATCCCTGGGATGAATCTCACTTGGTCGTAATGTATAATCTTCTTGATAATTCGTTGTATTCTGTTTGCCAGTATCTTATTGAGAATTTTTGCATCTATGTTCATTAGGGAAATTGGCCTATAGTTCCCTTTTTTGGTTGGATCCTTTTCTGGTTTTGGTATCAGGGTAATGCTTGCTTCCAGGAATGATTTTTGGAGTACTGCTTCCCTTTCAGTTTCCTTAAAGAGTTTGAGGAATAGTGGTATTAGATCATCTTTGAATTTCTTTTAGAATTCAGCTGTGAATCCATCAGGACCTGGGCTTTTCTTTGTTGGTAGGTTTTTAATTACCTCTTCAATTTCAGCGGATGATACTGGGTTATTTAGCATTTTTATTTCTTCTTGACTGAACTTTGGTAATTCATATGTATCTAAGAATCTGTCCATTTCTTCGGTGTTTTTCATCTTGTTTGGATTTCTGCTGGGTCAGTTGTGACTTCACCCTTTTCATTTTTTATTGTATGGATTTGAGTCATTTCTTTCCTTTTTCTGATAAGATTGGCTAGGGGTTTGTCAATTTTATTTAATCTTTCAAAGAACCAAATCTTCAATTAATTGATTCTTTATATTGTTTTCTTAGTCTCAATTGCATTAATTGCAGCTCTGATCTTTATAATTTCCTCTCTTGTAAGAGCTTTGGATTTGGTTTGTTCTTCTTTTTCTAGAAGTTTGAGGTTCTACATTAGGTTGTTTATTTGAGCTCATTCTGTTTTTCTGATCAAGGAGTTCAATGCAATGAATTTCCCTTGTAGCACTGCTTTCATCGCATCCCATAAATTCCAGTATGTTGTATTGTCATTATCGTTTAATTGTATAAATTGCCTAATTTCTTCTTTAATTTCCTCTGTGAGCCAAATGTTGTTCAGGAGGATGTTATTTAATTTCCATGTGTTTATGTGGTTTTTTTTTGGTTTCTTTTACCACTGATTTCTAATTTCATTGCACTATGGTCTGATAATGTGCATGGTATAATTTCAGTTCTTTTACATTTAGTTAAGTATGCTTTATGAGCTAGCATGTGGTCTGTTTTGGAGGATGTCCCATGTGCAGCTGAGAAAAATGTGTATTCTGATGTTGTGGGGTGGAACACTCTGTAGACATCTGCTGGGTCCATTTGTTCACAGATTTGATTCAGTTCTGATATTTCTTTGCTGATTTTTTGGTCTGGTTGATCCTTTGTGACAGTGGGGTGTTGAGGTCTCCCATTATAATTGTATTTGTGTATATTTCATCTTTCATGTCCTTTAATAATTGTTTTATGTAGTTAGGTTTACCAGTATTTGGTGCATAAATATTAATGATTGTTATCTCTTCCTCTTGGAGTGTTTCCTTAACAAGTATGTAATGACCTTCTTTGTCTCTCTTGATCAGTCTTGGCTTGAAGTTCACTCTGTCTGCAATTAGGATGGCTACTCCTGCTTTTTTCTGGGTTCCTGTTGCATTTTCAGTCTATGAATTTCTTTTTGGGTTAAATGTGTTTCTCAAATGCAGCATATTGATGGATCTTGTTTCTTGATCCACTCTGCCAGTCTGTTCCATTTTATTGGTGAGTTGAGGCCATTTACATTGATAGTTGTAACTGTTATCTACTGACTCATTTTTGTTATAGTCTTTTTCTGTTGTTGGTTGTGTTTTTCCCTTCTGTTAACTACTTGTTTTGCCTGGTGGATTCTTTTTTTGGTGTCCTTGGGGTTACAGTCTCCTTTTTCCCTTTGTATGATATCCTTCAAAATATTCTGTAGTGATGGTTTAGTGGTCATGAATTTCTTCAGTTGTTCTTTGTCATGGAATATCTTATTTCATTGTTGAATTTGAAAGATAATTTGGCTGGATACATCAATCTGGGTTGGAAATTGTTTTCTTTTAGGGGTTCAAATACTTTGCTCCAGGCTGTCCTTGACTTAAGGGTTTGTGTTGAGAAATCTGCTGTGATTCTGACAGGTTTTCCTTTATAGGTGATTTGTTTCTTTTCTCTAATGATTTTCAATATTCTGTTTTTGTGTTGAATTTCTGGAATCTTGATTATTACATGTCTTAGTGTACATTTATTTTGATCATGGCTAATTGGGGTTCTATATGCCTTACTTCTCTGTATGTCAAGTTCTCTTCTTATGGTTGGGAAGTTTTCTGTCATTATTTCTGCGAACAACCTTTTTAGGTCTTTTTCAGACGTTCCTCCTTTTTCATTCACTCTTACATTGTTCTTTTTTCCATTATCTTGCAGCTTTTGCATTGATTTTTCGTAGTCTCTAGCTATTTTTAAAAAGTCTTTCTTTTTCTGCTCATTAATTTCAGATCTGTCTTCTAGATCTGAGATTCTATCCTCACTTTCTCGGCCATGAATACTTTCAAAAGAATTTTTTATCTCTTGAATATCTGTTTGAATCTGTTTCATGGGTTCTATTTCTTTCTTGAGTTGAGTATTTAAGTTTTCCAATGTTTTCCTAAGCTCTTCTGCTTTTTTATCTGTGTCTTCTCTAAGTTCACTAAGCAGGTCTCTCCTTACCATCATCATCTCTTTTTTAACTTGCACAATTATTTCTAATCTAATGTTCTCTATAGCCTCATTTATCTGTTTTTTAACTTCTGCTGCTATCATTTCTGAAACTACAGTTGGGTTTCTTTGCCTGTCCTCTCTGTCATTGTCTTCTGGATTTGTTCTGGGGGAGCTGGGAATCTGGGGTTGTAACTTATTTCTGTGTCTTGTCATTGTCCCTTTTATCTTGCTTTCTATGTTGGATTTTACAGTTTGTTATGGTAGGTAGTATTGAGGCACATATCAAGACTTTCCTAGGAAATGTCTATTCCTTAGAGGTGTCTTCTAGGTACATGTGGCTCTTGGCTTTTGTATTTGTCTCAATATCCTACTTTCCAAATTTAACAGGAATCAGAAGTTGCTATTTGGTCCAGCACTTCGTTTTTTGGTACTAGACTATGTTGGTGATTATGACCCCAGATACTTATATTATTGTTATTCAAGTAAGTACAACTGGCTTTTACAGGTATACCACCCTGGTTATAATGGTACATTAGTAATAACAATAGCATCAAGCATATACATGATATTGATAGACTGTGGTAACTGTTAATTTTGTATCTTTAACTAAAGAAACAAGGTCTACAATTACATAGCAATATCTAACATACATCAGAGTTTCTGTACAGTGGGTTTCCTATTGGTAGAGTGGTTTTTACTCTGTATGGTGGGGGAATTGAGAGGGGTAGAGAGAAACAGAGGTAATAGAAGAGGCATATAGTAGATGTAAAGCTGGAAGATAAAAGATAACTTACACATTGGGAAACTGGAGGAGACAGGCCAGGAAGAGTGAAGGGTGAGAATACTGGAGCTGACCAAAGAAAATCTAGATATTATTCACATTCAGGAAAAAGAGAAAATAAAATCAGAAGAGGCAGTTTAAAGTATATATACACACGTGTGTGTGTGTGTGTGTTTATGTATAGTGAAGTTCTTCTAATTTCCACAGTCCTATGGTAGTGTCCAAGCCAGAACCCACATCTGTGCTGGTCCCCCCACCACCCAAAGATTGCAGTAGTTAGTGCTGGGTATTGTGCTGATCTTGGCCTCTGGGTTTCGAGCCTACGGCAGGGTTTTCAGCCAGTGCCTTGCTGGGGATCTCTTGGTGGCCCGCCCATGTCTCCTTACCCTTTATGACTCTGCCACTTTTCCTCAGTTGCTCAGATATGGTTGGCTCTTCTGTGTGTGCACAGCCTCCTCTCGTCTCTCCCAGTCGCTGAAAGCAGGGCTGGGCTTGTGCTGTGTGATGTATTCGTGGATATCAGGCAGAGGTGCTGCAGGTTGCTTTGGCAGATATGGGGGTGGGCTATTGCAAGGTGGGTGTGGTCGAGGAAAGTTCACCTCTGGCGAATTGCAACTTTGCTCCCTTCTCTTTCCTTCCCCAGATGGCTCTTGACAGCAAGGTGAGGAGTGCCATTTTGTTCTTTCAGCAGTGCCCACTGATGCTGCAGATCATCACTTTTGCATCTCTAGGGATTCCAGTGGTTATGGCTTAGAGAGGGAAAAAAAAAAAAAGAAAAAAAATCCTGGTGGCTCCTTGGGGGAGGGGGCAGCTTCCTCGTCCTCTGGGTGCTGGTGTAATTGCTAGGGTACAGAGTCCCTTATTGGTGGTGAGGCAGAAAGGAAAAAGAAGAAAAAAAAAAA
>PVJO010028507.1:0-18078 GCA_004026905.1 Hystrix cristata
TTTCTCTCCAGTGTGCTCTCCTGCATGGTCCTGGCTGGATTTCTTTCTCTTGTGAGCATCTACTGCACTCGCATCAGTTGATCTTCTCATTACCTGCCTCTGTCTTTTGTTAATTGAGAGCCATGTTTAGTTGCTATAACAAAGACCAAGGTGACAGTGGCTTTAAAAAGACAAAAGATCATTTTTTTCTCTTGTACAATCCTTGGGGTGTAAGCAGAGGAAAACTCATGTGCTGATTTCATAGTGTTGGAAAGAAGTTTCCTTCTATCTTGTTGATCTGTTGTCATCCATGATAATTGCTACTGCTCCCACTATTTCATCTGTATTCCAGTGAGCAGGAGCAAGGAAGGGAAGTAGAAGGAAGGTCTCTTCCCTTGAAGGGTGTGTCCCCTGAAGTTGCACCCATTGCTTCTATTTACATCCCGTTAGGGTTAGGGTTAGGACCCTAACCCTACATCCTGTTAGCCGGAACTTCTTTCCTCAACCATGAGGGCAAAGCAATCAGTGTCGGATGATAGCTAGACGTCTCTCTCTGCTGCTCGTGTCCCCAGGGTATGCAAGGAGTGATTTACTGCAGTCAGAAAAGTTGTTCCCTGTGCCCGTGTGTCGTGGCCTGTTACAATCTTGAGCACAGGAGCTCTGCTTCATGCATCCGTGTCTTGTCACTTGCCTCCCCCTTCTCAGTGCAGGGAAGAACACTTGGCTCTTGGCAGCAGGTCCTTCAGATGTTTTTCAGTGAGACTGCTCTTATGTTCCCCTGAGATGCTCAACCGAACATTTCTTGGTCCTTGTTAATTAAAGTTCATTTGACCTACAGGAGAATGGCTGGAAGACTTTCTTTCTCTCTGTGGTCCTGGCCCTGGCCGGCAGGAATTCCTAATGTTCTGTGTTACGGGGGCTCAGGAGCCGAATCCCTGTCCTCACAGAGAAAGGATTTCTTCCAGAGGGCTCTGACTGCCAAGGTCAGAGCCAGAGTCCTCCCTACAGACCTTGCGGCGCCATGCAAGAGAGCCACTGGCAGCTACTCATGCTTTGATTATGGGACCAAACATCATCGGGTAGGAAGCTCCGAGCCAGCCAGGTACGGGGTGGCTTGGAAGTATGCTGCCCGGGCATGGCTCACTGTTTACGAGTTCAACAGACACGAAGGGTCAATGCATTATCCAAGTCGCTGCAGAAGCATGTACTAGGGAGCCCGAACCAGTCTGGGCATTAAAACAGGATTTCCATGGGGAATGTCCAGCAGCAGAGTCCCCAGGGGCCTCTGTGAAGGGCTCCAGACTGGACCGAAGCCAGAGCCGTGAAAGGCCAGGTGCCCCTTGGGCCACTCGCATTCTCACTCAGGATTCCAATTTCCTGGGTCCATGAGTTTCAGGCTGTTAAGCTGGGCTGCTGACAAGAGGAAGCAGGAATCAGTGAGGCATGGATGGGGAGAAGACAGGTCTGATAGAGACCAGTTTATGAGGCCTGCCCCATGGGAACTGAGGAAGAAAGTGCACTGAGGTTTGTGGTGGGGCTGCAAGGCATATCTTTGCTTTTCTGATGTGGAATCTGGACTCTGTCTCTTGGGCTGAAGTGGGAGGGGGTTTGCTGGAGGAGTCTAAACAAAGTCAGCGGAAGGCAGATTGCTTCCCACGAAGCTCTCGCCTGGCTAGGGGAGAGGGGGGCTGCTGAGGAGAAAGAACTCAGGGCTGAAGGCTCCACTGTCAAGAGCTGGCCTGAGGGACACATAAGCCAGTGTCCCTGGAGGCTCAAAATGCTGCAGAAAATGTGGACAAAACAGGAAGAGGAATGCAGAAGCCAGAGTTTTCCAATATGGCTCACCACAGGAGATGTGGTTGTATGTCTCCCACCCCCTGCCATCTTCTCTGGCATCTTGCTTCGTATGTATCCCTTCTTGATTTTTTTCAGCATGCTCGCTATACAGCTGAGCTACACCACCAACCCATGGATCCCCTCTTAGTGCTTTCCAAAGAGGCTTCTGCCTGGTTTATGCATTTCCCACTCAGGACATAAAGAAAAAAAAGTCATTAAATAATTAATCTGATTTGTGTGAGGACTTGAACTCCCTGCTGAGTGCTCAGCGCAAGCGATATGGGGCTGTCACTAACCCACAGTGTGGCCGCCACCTTTCTGGCCCTTGGAGACTTTGGGAGCAGTCATGGTATCTTGTGTGTATGTGTGTGGGGAGTAGTTTCAGACACCACCCTCAGTGAATACCAAAAACTAGGAATGCTCAAGTCCCTTGTATAAAGAGATGTAGTGTTTGCATCGAACCTATGAACATCCTCCCGGATACTTTAAATCATCTCTAGACTACTTAATATAGGGCCTGCACCTAATTTCATTCTTGGGGATTCAGTGCAGTACTCATGGCAAAGCAAATTCAAGTTTTGAGTTTTGCAAATTTCTGGATTTCTTTTTTTTGAATGCTTTGGATCCAAAGTTGGTTGAATACACAGATGCAGAGGCCGACTTGCTCTGATCGTACAGTAGTTACAAGGGTGCCCGTGTGGGCTATTGTTACATAAATAGAAGTCTATCAGAAGATGGGTCCTTGTCCAGCAATTCCTAACTTCAAGAGAGCCCAGGACAAATTCCAGCTGTAGGATACTGCTGTACCTGGGAGAAAGACACCACTCGCAGGAGTCTTCTCCCAGTCTTTAGCTGGAAACTACCTATATTTTCAATTAATACCTACACTGAAGTAGTGCAATTAGTGTAATGTAATACAGCAATGGAAATGAGCAAACTGAAGCTCCCCACAACAGCGTGGATAAATCCCACAGACAGCAAGTTGAATAAAAAACACAAGTCACAAAAGGGTACCTGCAGGATGATTCTGCTTATGGAACATTCAAAATCAGAGAAAATTAAATTATGTTGTCCATATGAGCCAATTCACAAGGAGAAGCAGGAAATTATTATCTCAGAACAGCTGGTACCCCGTTTGGGGAAAGAGCAGGGGAAGGGGTTTGCATTCTAGAAGGGGTCTGGGGAGGAGGGCTTTTGGGGAGTTGGCACCCCATGTTTCTTGCTTTGAGTGGGAATTCTGTATTTACAGATATTTTTTAAGTTGTACGTACACATTTCATGCAGTCTTCTGGGTATACCATCTATCTCCCAATTTAAAAAGTTAAAGGCATGCAAAATCAACAGGGAGCTATTCAGAATTAGAATAATAGTCTCAGAAACCCAGCGCCCCCCCCATTTTAGAGATGGGGCACAAGCCCAAAGAGGTTAGGAGGCTGGTTCCAGGAGGCTTGTTCCTAGTCAAACCGGGACAGGAGTGTCATGACTCCCAGCCCCGCACCACCATCTCTCTACTGAGGCCTTTTCCGCAGGAGAAGAGAGAGAAGCACAGCTCTTCAACCAGAGACTCAAGAGGGGGCCGGCTGGCGAGCTGACAGAGTCAAAAACTGGTAAAAATGCCGAGCATTCTAAATACTTTTCAAATGGTATTTACAGAAGATTTAGCTATATCCCACCACATCATGGTGATGATGGTAACAATGATTACTTCATCAAAATAAGTGCCAAAACTCTCTGGCAACTCTACGTGGCCCTACGTGATTTGCAGATGGTATCAGAAAGAGCTGGCTTGAGGAGGGGCTGGCTGGGGAGAGGAGAGACAGGGAGCCAGGAAGTCTGCAGACCTATTGACTTATCCACCTGGGCTAGGTGAGACTTAGCCCTGGGACAGTCAGGAAAGGAACCTCTGCTATCTCTCTGAGAGCTTTTTTGTTTTGTTTAGAGGTCAATTACTTCCCATTTGGGGAACTTGTGAACATTAAGAGGTGGCCGGAGTGACGGGACTGAACGATGCAGATAACAGGCTGATTGCTTACTGAGGCTCCCTGGTAAAAGGCCTGCTGAGGATAAGCAGTTGCCGGTAAGAGACACACACAAAGAGGGGCAGCTTTCAGTGGGGAGGAGATTATGGAGACCGAAGACTGGCAGCTGGGGGTGGGTGTGGTGAGATGGGAGATGGCTTTAAAGTCATGCTGTCAAGTAGAGAGTGGGGAGACGGAGAAGAGTTTTCCTTCACTTGGCTTTCCCTTAGGAAAGAAATATTTGGTGTCTTGTAAAGCTCGAACTTTCTTGCTAGGAAAAAAAAAAGCCTCAAGGGCTGCACATGGACCAGGGTTTTTTTGTAATAGTTTTTTAGTTTTAAATGTTATCTGCATATGTATGCTACAGTAGCCTGGGAGAATAAAACAAAAGATGTGGATCCTACTGCGGTCCGTGGAGACTGGGTCTTCATGCTATCATGTGAGAAGGGCAGCCCTCAAGCCTGGTTATGTTGTTAGCACCTTGTCCATTTGACACTGAGAGACAGAGAGAGGGAGAGGGAGAGGGAGAGAGAGAGACAGAGACAGAGAGAAAGAGAGACACAAGGGACCAATAGAATATCGCAAGGATCTTGGGTATACAAATAAGCAACCTCCCACGCCCATCACTAAACACAATTTATAAATTCCCAGATGCTAGCCTTGATCTGTGTCTCAAACCACGATAAAATACAACTCTGTCTTTGGCATGTACCCCTTTACTTGTCTCCTCCAAAGTCCCAGACCTCTCCGGAAACCTGCTCCGGTAAAAGTGGTCATTCCCACACTCATCACCAGCTTAACTGGCCTCTCTATGCAGTTTCCTTGAGCAGCCAGCTTGGCTGGATTTTCCTTCTCTGGAGTGAGCTTACTGTCAGTCCTACTTGACATGCAGCATAATACCACCCTGTATTTTTAGACACCTTTCTCAGGTTGGTCTTTGCAGTTCCAATTAGATGATAAATTCCTTAAGGGCCAGAGCAGCAGCTGAAATTTAGTTTCTCAATCTCCCTGTCAGGAACATCCAGCAGTGACTGAGTCCTGGTGACTTGAACTGGGCCCCTTCGCTCAGAGTCTTGCACATTACTTTCTTCCAGTGCTTTTCCAGGTGGGGCACAAAAGTGTGGACCCCAAGGTGACATTTTCCACCCCATATCCTAAATCCCAGTGACAACAAAATCAAAAGAATTGAGGAAAAATACCCCCAAAGTGTGGAGAGGGTGTGGTAGTCATTACTTGCCCTAACTCAGGAGATTTAAGGGAATTAACATGTATTAGTTATATCAGATCTTAGGAAAATTTAATACAACAAATGGGTAACATTGAATTTAACGCTATATGAGAAACCTCACACGATGGAGAGTTTCACTAACCTCTGTCTCTTCTTAGTTTGATTGAACTTGAAGTATATTTACTGCACTTTTTAATCCCAGGGGCACAATTGAAAGACACTATGATGTGTTTCTAAATACACTTTTATTAGCAGTAGAAATGGAGAAATAAAAGGAAGAAGTGATGAAAACAAAAAAGAGTGGAAATGTAAGGAAATAATAAGAAAAATACGAACAGTTATTCTTGCTTCTTTTATTTTAAGCATATAAATTTTAAGGGGTATAAGCCATGGAGGGTCAGGTGGCATTTACATGGAGTCACACACTGTTCCCCACTTCAGTAAAAACAATCCGGGCATAGTCAGAAGAGAGAAAGCAGATGCAGTACATTTTAATTAAACACAAAGATTTATTAAATAATTTAACCTTTGCTAAATCCATAGTCAAGGGGGATAAAGAACCAGAATTTTCATTGTCTAAAAATGTAAAGCAATGGGGGAAGGCTAGACTTTCCTACTAAATTTGTTCTTCCAAGAACAATTTCCTATTGGATCCCATGTTCCCATTAATACCCTGAATTTATTTTGTCTTCAATCTGTGTGACGTTAGGATGTGGGGGTGTAGGTGTCAAATTTTTATAATTTCAGCGAGTTTGAAGTTAGGTTTTCTGTCCATCTCTTTAGGATGTGCAGCCCTGCCGGGACTGCCTTTCCTGAGGCTGAATTTAGAAACTAATTATGCTCCGAAAGAAAACCTGTGGAGAGGGAAGAGCTATTGGGAGAGAAGAAAGCAGGTACTCTACCTCCGGGGCTGGATCGGCTTTGTCTCCCTAGAGCTTCTGCTTCAATCCGAAGGTGTCCGGAGCTGACCGGGAGAATGGATTCCAACGGCCCAGCCCGAAACGGACACACCGAGGCAACGCGGTCTGCCCACCGGGGCGTGTGCGGGCTGGAGACGCGGCTCCCGGAGCGCGAGCCTGGCAGGGAAGCGCGCTCTTCACCGCGTCGCCCGCGTCCCGGAGCGCTGCGCGGGCGGCGGGAGGCTCAGCTGCAAGCAGGGCGTGGCCCGCGCCTTAGCTGCCCTGCTGGAGCCCGCTGCAGCGTCCCGGTCCCTGCTGTTCTCCTCCCTCCCTCACTCCTACCCCGTCCCGGGTTCCTCTGCTGGGGGTCCCTCTAGATCACGCCCTGGCACCTCCCAGGGCGCGGGGCGGCTGCACGCGGAACCGAAGCGCCTCTGAGGGCCTCAGGGGTTGGGACCCGAAAAGTCTCCAGCCTCAGTGCTCCTGACCCCGGAGACTTCCAGCCGTCTTCGATATTTTGCCCTCTCTGTGCTGCTTCCCGCGCTATTGGCGCAGCCCCGCGATCGTCTTCGGGGAAGCGGCATCCCCGGGGCCTGCCGGGGCCGACTCTTCCCGCGCAGATCCAGTCCCGGGGAGCGCGACCCGCGGGCGGGAGAGGGAGGGGACCGCGCACCCAGCCCAGGCGACGCAGCCCCGCAGAAGCGCTTCACCAGGCTCTGACGCCCCGCAGCGTGGCGGGCAGATGGCCCTGCGGAGTGGCGCTCGGGCCGCTGTGCCTGAAGCCCGCGCCGGCCAGGGGCGTGGGGGCCACCGGGCCGGGTCCCGCGTAGCCGCTGCCGTATCCTGCTCCGTAGGGGGAGCTCACATAACCTCCGTAGCCAGAATAGGGCGCCGGGGCCGCGGCATAGGGGCCGGGGAAGGCGGGCGCGCCCGGGCCCAAGCAGGGCCTGCCGTCGCGCACCAGCACCGGCACTGCCACCCGGCGCGGCGCCAGAGGGTGGCCGGCCAGTTCCAGTGACTTGTCCTGGCGCTGCCTCTTGCACTTGTAGCGCCGGTTCTGGAACCAGATCTTGACCTGCGTGGACGTGAGCTGCAGCGCGCCGGCCAGGTGTTCACGCTCGGGCGCCGACAGGTACCTCTGCTGCTTGAAGCGCCGCTCCAGCGCCATCACCTGCGCCTGCGAGAACAGCACGCGTGGCTTCCGCCGCTGTCGCGTCTTGGGCTGCTCGGGGTCGCCGCGGTGGCCAACGCCACGCTCCAGTCCTCTGCCGTTCCCGGCGCCGCGAGGCAAGACCGCGCCCGGGTCGGGCTCTAAAAGCACAGGAAAGAACCACTTAGCATCACGCCCAACCTACGCTCACCCGAGCAGTTCCCACCTGATTTTCAAGAGGACCGCGCCTCCAACCCTTCACTGGGCACCCCAGTATCCTGGCCCCTGACCCCAGGCCACGCCCGCTGGCTGTTCCTTTCCTGTAAGCTCTGTCGCTTTTGAACCTGCCAGAACCTAGCTGTGCCAGTCTGTGGTCTCCGGTATGCGGGTTGTTTCCCCAAAGCCGCCTCTTGGATCAAGCAAGGCCATTGTCTTCTTGGGCTGTGTGCAGTGGTCGAGTTTGACCAAATTTTTGCTGTGAGGATCAAGTGGGAGTGTGCGGGTCTGTCCTATTGGGGCTGGCACCGGGGATGCTTTGTTCCGACATCCAAATGAACGAAATAAAACGAAACGAAATACTTTGTGACCCCCTGACTCTTGGCTTGGAAACAGCTTCTCTCTGAGGGACTCGGAGTGGAGATCCACATTTGGCTTTTGAAAGGAACAGCCTCTTCCCCCTTTGGGGTCTTTCGGACAAGCAGGTGGCTTGGGTGTCACCTCGAAGTCCTCTTTCCCGGCGGAACTTTGGATGGCGACCCTGTGCCCAAAGCCCAACAAGAGGCAGCCCTTTCTTCCCTGCTTCCCACCTCTGTCCTGCTTGGTTTATGCCCTATTGTACTCCCAGGGCCGGTAAGAGGAAACCGTGAGTTTTCGCGGAAATTCAGGCCAGGGGAGCAGGAACGTGGAGGCGACGCGAGTTCGTGGCGAGGTGCAGGTTCTTTCATCTGGGCAAACCACGCCAGTTGGAGTCGGTGCGGGCTGGAACTCGACTCTTAATCGCCAATTGCAGCGGCACAACCTCCTGGGGACAGGGCTGCTAGGTATTTAAAATTCGAGGATAGGAGAACTTCTTTCAGAAGCGCCTGAGCTCAGAGAAACCGAGAATATCGAAAGAGAGGGGAAGCGCTGACAAATGTGGTTTTCTTAGCAACTGGAAATGTAATTAACTTTCGGCGACGCTGTGGAGAAAGCGAGGCACCATTAAAAGTCCCAGACTCCCCGGACCCAGGAGCTGCGCCGCACCCCGGGCGCGGGCCCGCACCGTGCGCGCTCCTGCTCTCGCAAGCCCACCAGGATAGGTGGGCGCGCTCCTGCCCTCGACAGCCGCCAGGCCCTGAGCTCGGTTCCTGCGGGCGGCTCCGGACTGGTCGCGCCGTGCGTGGCTCGCGCTGGGAGACAGCGATGACCCAAGAAAGTGACATTTCTCAGAGAACCCAGGAGCTTCTAAAACACAGCGCAGTTTAGTGTTCTTCGGGCTTCTTGGAATCGGTGAATAACCAACCTACTAGTGGACGAATATCTCCGAAAGAGTCTTTTCATTTTATTTAGTTGGCCGGTTTCGGTTTAACCAGGGGCGTCCTGGCACGGCCTGGCAGGGGAGGATCCTGCGAGGCACTGACCGAGGTACAGAGGCTTGGAGAGAGGAAGGCGGCCTTTCCATCCCTGGGAATGTCACGCCTTTCTGGCCAAAGTCTCCGGGTCACAGAGTAGCCAGCGCAGCAATACAGGTGTCCACCTTCTCTTTTTCCTGCAATCTGGTCGCAGGTGCCTGTGCGCCGTGTTGGTGTTGCCCGCCAAGACTCAGGCAGAGAGGTCTCCCGGGACAGCTGAAGCCTTTGACATGGTCCCTGACACGGAGGACCCGGTGCCAGCGGGTTCGAAGGGTTCAGACTCCGCCTGGTCATCGCCTCTGGCTTTCCGAGCGAGGCAGTGGGGAGGAGGCCTGGCCAGGCCACACGGGGAGACCTGGAAGGGGCTGACCGGACAGAGCTAACAGCAGTCCCACCGGTTGGGTGGTTTCGAGGCTTTTGTTTTGTTTTTGTTTTTAGCCGATTTAGAATAGTCAGGGAAGGGCGGTGGAGACGAGCAGGGCTTCAGTACTGTAGCAAGTTCCACTTGGGAATGAGGACCTGGAGGGTGCAGGAACCCAAGGGGCTGCCGCGAATCCTTAAGATTCAGGGCCTTGATTTCGTTAGGGCTCGGGAAGCATCGAGGGTGTGTGAGAGGGCGGCTGGGAGGCCTGTCTTTTGGACTCCACCCTTGAGGGAAAATACGACGAGGTCCTGGAACCCAGAGGTCTAGGAGACCCTCTGACCCGCTCCTTCCCTCTTTATTCCCCTTAGAAAGAGAAACGGAGAGTTTGGAAAGAAAATGGAGCGTTTACTCACGTGGCTCCCCACCCCATTCCGCGTCCATCTCCACGGCTGCCTCACAGGGACCCCCAGGAGCCTCGGGTCGCTCTGGCCCTCTGCCGCCCCCACTGCCGTCGTGGTGAAACTCTGGCCTTCGCGTTTCCAGGTCCATTCCCAGGTACTGAGGATTTTCCGGGCTCCTCCGCAACCCCCATTGTGACGAAGCCTCGGGGTCGCCCGGCTCGGGCTCCGGCCGCAGGATGTCACTGACGGAGAAGGGGGTGGAGGTGACCGGGCTCAACAGCATCCCGGAGAGGGCGGGGAGTCCGGCTCCCCCACGGAGCCCCGAGCTTCCTCCGGGCGCTGAGATCCCGGAGACGGATCCGAGCTCTGGGTCGCTCACCAGCGTCCCCGACGGCGCCTTCCTCTGGGCGCTCTCTGCAGGCGGGGGGTCCAGGGCCGGCGACAGGACCGCGGTCCCCCATTGGTCCCCGCAGAAACCACGTGCTGACCCTGCACCTTCCTCCCCCACGCGCTCGCTCCGCGCCCCTCTAACCCTCCTAAATCTCCCAAATCCGTAGTCACCTTCCGGGGACGTTTGGTTGGAACCGACGGCTCTAAAAGCAAAGACAGCGTGCAGAGATGGCGCTGCGCGCGCCTGGCATCCTGGTCCGCAAGGTACTGGGGGAGGGCTTCCGAGGTCAACCCGGGGTCCCCGGACGCCCTCCCGGAGCGTGTGCGCGGTGGGGGTGGAGTCCTTTCTGTGCAACCCGAGCCGGTCCGTCTAGCTCGGCCTCTACCTCTCCTCAATTCTCCAGTCTTCACTCTTAGGGCAGAGGGAGATGGGCCGGGGGCTGTGCTTGGGGGAGTCTGGGTCCCCTGCGAGGACACCGGAGTGGTTGAGAAGGAGGGACGATAACAGCCCCGGCCTCGAAAAGATTAGGGTGAGGGGCTTGCCTTGCCTTTCTAGTCGCTGTTTCTTCTCTTCCTCCCTCTTCTCTGCCCCCAGACTGATTGCTTCCGGTGTGGGTAGGCGCAGAAACGGTGCGCGGCACCGCGAAGGGGTGGGCGGGTTGGAGCAGCGTCAGATCTGCAGAAGCGCTGAGTGCAGAGAGGCCGTGTGGGACTGCGGTTACCCACGTGGGGGTACAGTGGACAGATCTGGTCCCCACTCTGGAACAGAACTATGGACGTTCGGGGAAAGTATGAGCCTCTCTAACTTTATTTTCATAAGAAGTGGAGATAAACTGGGCGTGGTGCCCCACATCAGCAATTGCAGCACTCTGGGAGGCTGAGCCAGGAGGATCCCAAGTTCGAGCCCAGTTTGGACAATTTAACGATACTGTATTTCAAAATAAAAGATTAAAAGAGGGGAGCTGGGGATGTAGCTCAGTGTGGCAGCCTTGAGTTCAACCCCCAGTACTGAAAATAAATACAATGCAGATAATAGTATGTCCGTCATTGGATGCTTGGGAGAATTTAGTGAGAGAATCATCCACCAACGTCCACAGCTGCTGTTACTCATGTTACCAGAAAATATGACTTAGTGTCAAGGGATTTGGAGTCGAAGAGGTTTTTTAATCTTTTGAAATCAAAATGGGATCTCACTAGAGTTGCTTTTGGGATTTCAGATCAAATGTTTCTCAAATCTTCTCCTGGGGCTTCATTGTTACAAGGATTGTTTGGATGCTATTATTCCCTGATAGCCACATAAACCCAACTCACCCTCCTCCCCGAGCTAGTGGGCACAACACTGTAGGAGGAAATGCACACACAATTTCAACATATTTGATCATGCTGCTACCAAGTCATGATTCATACATGTGGTATCCTGTAATCTTCACATCGAAGCTGTACCCACGAGGTTGCCCACATCCCCCCACAAGGAGAAGGGGTGGAGGTGATTCCCAAGGTGACCTGGCTCCTTGTCCCCGTGGTGCGCCCAGGTAGCATCTTGCCGAAACAATAAACCTTTGAGAAACTTTTTCTCTTTCTTTCTTTCTTTCTTTCTTTCTTTCTTTCTTTCTTTCTTTCTTTCTTTCTCTTTCTTTCCTTCCTTCCTTCCTTCCTTCCTTCCTTCCTTCCTTCCTTCCTTCCTTCCCTTCCTCCTTTTTTGTTCTTAATAGCCATCCTTGCCTTCAGAGATCTCAAAATCTTGTAATGACTCATATATTTATTTCAATTTTATTTTTTTACTTTAAAGCCATCGTGCACACCTTGCAAAAAACGGAATAGAGAAAAGCCGGGATGAAAACATTATCAGGAGATAATATTTTAATGTATTTCCGTTTCTGCTTATTTTCACACATGCATTTGTGTATGTTCAAATTTAATTTATAAGCGTATCCAAGACTTCATTAGTTTTTTTCAAGTATGATTTAAAATACCAACCGAATATTCTGTGTAACTAATAGACCGTAGCTATGTTCATACTTTTAGATAATTAGTAGCTAATTTTTTTCCGCCACTGCGAATGAGACTTCTATGCCTTCGTGCTTGTACCTTTAATCTTTGTACATAATCTTTGTCTATATTTTGATTATCTCCTCAGGATGTAAAAGAAACATTAATGAATCAAATGTCTTAGGGCTCATTAAAACATTTCGTCCCGCGACTTCCCAGGAGAATCGTGCCCTCCCGCAGGTGCGAGTAGTGTCTGCCTGAAGGAGTCTGCACCAGGGCGGGAGCCCGGAAGCACTGTGGGCTGGGAAAGCTCACAGGTTTGCGCCGTTGGCCGGCAGGCGCTCCGCCCCTCGACTCGGGGGAGGTCTGAAAGAGCCGGGTTCGGTCCCGCCTTCCACGGGCTGGGGGCGGGAGGCGGGGCTACCTCAGGTCACATCGGAGAGCTCGAAGCCAGCCCGTGGAAGCCGTGTGGCAGAGTGGAATTCTCGCTGTGGACTTTTGGCCGCGCTCGAGGTAGGCAGTCGTAGAAGGAAAAGACACCCTGGGAGGTGATGGCACAAGCACAGAGTTAAAATCCTAGCCTCAGGTCCCGCTCTTGCCTTTTTGGTTTCCTGCAGAGAACAACTGAGATCCGAGCGGTGCAAAGACCTGCTGACCCGTCCCGAGCGGCGCAAGCGCAAGCCCTCGAGGCAGAGCAGGCTGTCTCGGCTCAGGCTCCGCCCGGGGCGCGCTGTCTCAGACGCGCCTGCCAAGTCCCTGCGGGGACAGAGGTCTCAGCTCGGGCGCTGTCTGGGCACCGCTTTTTGTCCACCCCGAGTCACTCCCGCAGCTCGAGGCCCCGGGAGCTGGGCCGGCGTCCTCCCTCCCCCCTCCACTTGGGCTCCGGGGCGCGCGGCAACCGTGCAACCACTAACTCGAATCTCGCCCGCTGTGAGCCAATTAAGGCTCCTTGAGCAGCTTCCCTGCAGCGCGAGGCCACCCGACGCCGGGCGGGGTGGAGCGTGTGCGTGCCTGTGTGTCTTGCTTGTGAGTGGAGCCATCATCACTTCTGTTCCTAATATGAGGTGGGGACAGCCTCTACCAAGGTGGGCGCGGGGCGTCTTGCACCCCTCCAAGTCTCCAATATAATGCTCAAACCAGTGCTTAGGTCCTCCGCATATTTTGGTCGCCTATGATGGGTCATCTGGGTCGGAGCTCTGAGGACCCCGAGGAAACGAGGGGTCCCAGGGCTTTTCTCTGAATTTGCACCCGTGCACCAAAGACGAATTTGAAATGAGTCCCCTGTGGGGCGATAACTTGCACAATTATACAGAATTTGGACATGATATTTATAGATCCTCTTCTCACCCGTAGTTAGTCAAAATCCTTTTCTTCCATTTTCCTTCAAATTTATTGGGGGGCGGGGGAGGTAGCTACACATGCTTTAAAGTACCACGACACCTGGCAGGCGATTCCCAGTGAAGTCTGGTACTCCGGGGCGCCGCCGGTTTACAGGGAGTCCACCGAATTAAACGTGTGTGCACATTTCCGTTGGACTAGACTGGACCAGACTTAGGCTCTGGGTCACCGGTCCCCAGAGCCTAGACTAGCAACTGACACACAGTAAGTTTCCAGAAAAGATTTGTCGGATAAAGGTTTTTTCTTGTATTGCTGGTGATGAGCCCTGGATACTCAGGGGAGGGGCTCCCGGGGTGTCTGGGCCACCCAGGTTTGGGGACACCGAATCCCTTCTTGCTTTGCCATGCATGGGTCCTTTTGCTGGGATCTATTTTCTAATATGATAGCAACATTTTAAATTTTTGAGTATGTGAAGCACCAACACGGTTCTAAAGCCAAAAATGTGCAAAAAGATGTACTTCCAGAAGTGGCAGCGTACTTTTGTCCCTTGTATTTCTGTTCCTATTTCCCTCTCCTGGTTAGCACACATTCCCATTCTCATCAGTTTATCCTTTGTGTACTTCTTTTTTTAAACAAATGTACGATGTGGGTGTACTTTCCCATTTGTCGTCCTTCTTTATGTGGAAAGATAGTTTAATGTGGATACTCTTTCTTGTTGTAAATTTGAGATATTAATTTTTGTATTTATATCATACTTCTGGTTACTACCTGTGTGGGGTTGCTGCTTTATAACATAGAGGATGTCACAGCAACAAGGGTCGAGGATGTAGCTCAGGGTAGAGGCCTTCCTAGCATTTGTGGGTCCCTGCAAAGGTGAGAAGCACTTATGCCTTTAACACTTTCTACCTGTCTCCTCTCTGCTCAGAGAAAGCTAGTCTATGTCCTATGATTAAGATGCAAAGAATCTCCTACCACTCCTGACTTTTGGCATACTATAATTTAAAAGTATTTAAAGGTATAAATCACTTTAAAAGTCAATTTTCTTGGCTGCCGGTTTACGTTTAGTTGTCCCTGTTTGTAGCACAGAACATAGGTGTTATTTACGGCTCAAGGTCACACAGCTACTGAAGAGCAGAGGAAAATCGGAAGCCAGTTTTACCATAGCTTTTCACTTCTGTGGTCCTTTTTCCCACCTTAATTTCATCCAAAATGGAAAAAGTGATTGGAAAACTACCTGAGACCAATTTGGCATGCAGACTCGGACCATTCTATGTATAGTTTCACTTCACTGGTTCTCAACTCACTGAGTTGTATAAAGCAGTTATTATTCTGGGCAATAAATGAGGAAACCAAAGAGAAAGAAGGATGAAGAAACCTAGTTTTGGACCACATCTGTTTCTTTATTTCTTAGACTCTTTCATAGACTAAGATCAATGAAGTTGTTTAATGATCTTTGCTTAAGTTTCTTCCTTCTTCATTGTTCAGTACATTTTAGAATCTTTCTTCCTAAGGAAACAAAATCACTCAATGTTCTTAAATTCCCATGAAACTATTACTTCAATAAGTTCCAAATTATTCTGCTCAGTTCAGTAGCTATTTCCTGAGTTTCTACTTCATTTGAGAAGGTGATCATGATGTGACCTGCAAAATGGGACAATTTTAGGACAGGAAACACTAACTGGATGGGATGCCAGGCATAAACCACAATTGTCCCGGCAAAAAGGAACTTTGCAAAACACTCAGGGCACAAGGATAAGCAGCATACATTCTAAGACGCTCTGGGAGTGTTCAACACAGTTGAGAAGGAGATACATGGATCTGTGACAACACACCTATTTGCCAGACTGGCATTAATGTGCCTAATTTCAGTCAGTAAATAAAAGATGTTTTCATTTATAATGACACTTTGATCATCAAAATCCGGGGTATGGATCTGATTATCATATGTAAGAGCCTATTTGACCACTTTGAACATCCTTTTTCTGCTGCCACAATACCAGCCCACTTTAGTTACTCATGAAGCTGAAATTCTGTCACTAGCACAGGTCCATCCCCACACTTGGCTGCTGCCCACCCGAATTCATTCCTGCAGTTAGTATTTTGGACTGATATGTATACATAAGTAATTTACCTGCAAGTAGAAAGCACATCAATATGTACACATAAAGGCATGCACATAAATAACATCCTTCCTCGATTATTTAATCTATTTTAAGTGTTTTCTGCCTCATTGATTTTGGCTATTTGCACTTATATTGCAAATATTTTCTTCCCCTGTATTCTCTGACTTCTTCTTCAGGGCTTTTGCCATACATTCTAAGAAGTGTAGTCACTCATGTTATATTTTATTTTTCTTGCCTTTGGATTTGCTTCATAGTGAGGAAATCTTTCACTATAGCAAGTTTGTAGAGGAAACCACCCGTATTTTCTCCGAGGATTTGTATGATTTCCTTATTTGCATACTGGTGTATTCCGGTGTATCGTATAAGTTAAGGATTTATTAGTAGTACTAGTGGCAATAATGGTAGTATTGTAATGGGGCTTGGACCCAGAACTTTCACACTGTGCTACATCACCCACCCTTTTTTAAAATTTATTTATTTGAGACAAGTTTTCACAAAATTGCTAAATTGCCTAGTCTGGGCTCGAAGTTGCAAGCTGAGTCTTCCTGACTCAGCCACTGGAGTAGCTGGAGGCATGCACTACTACTCCTGGTGTTTAAATTTGCTTTTCACTGCTGTTTTGCAATTGGTTAAACTGTTTTCCCACTGTCACTTTTGGAGGGGCTGTCTGTAAACTCCTGAAAATTAGTGCAAAATTTAGGGGCTAGAGGAAGGGGTGGATGGCTTGAAAAGTGGTGTGGGAAGGTGAAGATTTCTTTTATTTATTTATTTATTTATTTATTTATTTATTTATTTATTTATTTTGGTGCTGGGGGTCAAACTCAAAGTCTTGGGCTGGCCAGGCAAGCACTCTAACCACTGAGCTAAATCCCCAGCCACAGATTTCTTTTATTGTTTTTAAAAATAGAACACTTTAAAAAAATCTGCTCGTACTTTATCACCTGGTGGGGAACTAAATTTTCTTGGTCGACTTCCCACAACCCCTATCCAGGGTGGGGGTCTAAGTGTGAGAACACCTCAGGTGGAGGCCTGAGTCCTCCAGTCCTCAAGGGCCACCTCCCGTGCGCTCCACACCTCCGGCGACAGTAAGAAGTCATTAAAGCCCGCCAGCCAGGCCGGGGGTCCCTGACCCGGGGCCTTCCCGGGTGGGTGGCTGGGAAGGGTCACAGGCTGGAGGTGGGGACACTGCCAGGTGACTCTTATCTTCGCTGGCTCCCCGCGCAGCATCGATTAACATTCCAGCGCCTGGAGAGCACCCGGCCACCAATTCGCCGGCGGGCGCAGAGTCCCAACCCCTGGAAAAATAAACTCCAGACTGGTGGCTGTGTGTGTGTGTGTGTGTGTGTGTGTGTGTGTGTGTGTGTCTGTGTCTAGGCCAGGCTAAGACGGTCCCTTGAGCGTCCGGCCGGCCGGAAGAACCTGGGCAGGCTAGCAGAGGAGCAGGGAGGCTCCAGGCTGCCGCTGGGTCAGCGGCACTGCGGGTGGCGGAGGCTCTTGTGACAAGCTGGCATCCCTGGTCGGCTAAGCCGCTGCGAGGCCGGAAGTCTGGGGTGGATCAGTTCCGCGCTTGAGTCCCTGGGGACGGAGGAGAGTCCACACACACCGCTCGCCCTTGAGGGCCAGACAGCTCCTCTCGAGCTGTTTCAGGGTATGGCACATCGCTCAGCATGGGCTACCATGATGTCATTGATGTCCCCGTGAGATAAGTGAGCACTGTCATTATCTCCATTCCAGGGACCTCAGGTCAAGGCGCAGAGGGGTCCACTAACTTGTTTATAGCCATCTGTCTAGCCAGGGGGCAAGGACGGGTCGGGCACTCCGTGTTTCCTGGGCTGAGTTGAGGTTACCAACCTGCACATTGCTCTGAGAGTCTCTAGTGCCGTTATTGTTCTCTGCAAATGTCCAAGTTGTCAACACGTCTTCGTGAATAGACTGTGTTGTGTGTCGGGTCACCTCTTCACTGAGTGTAGGTGTGTGGGGTGTCTGTAGGGGGGAGTTTTAAATGGAATCTTCCTGTGAAAGAATCGCCTAAACTAAGCGCGCGCGCGCGCACACACACACACACACACACACACACACACACACTCACACTCACTCCTCCTTAATTTCTTTTATAGATTTGCAAGTTGCCTAAGGATTGTTCAGAACTCACTGTCCAGAGGTCTTTGATTGCCTGCTGGAGACAGCTCAGGCTTCTGAATTAGTTTTTCCTAATTAAAAATTTTAAGAATTTAAAAAATTTTAAAAGTGCCCACCTGTAATCCCAGCATGCTGGGAAGCTGAAACAGGACGTTCTGAAATTTCAAGCCCAGCCTGGCTGCGCAGAGGCTTAGTGAGACGCTTTCTCAAAAAAAGGGAGTGGGGGTGGGCTGGGGGTGCAATCCCCAGTAGCACAAAAACAAAAAGGAGAAACTAAAAGACTCTTCTGAATGATACAGGTACATGAATTGTGTTTTGTAAGTTTAATTTTCTAAAGCTAATTGAAGCACACCCCTTAAAGCACAGTCCTTAGGAAAACCGGATGCCTGCTGAGGCCACTGCGGTCCGGCTAGACTGCAGCAGTTGTGAGATAGTTGGGAGCAACTGTGAAGCGAGCTTCCTAGTTAAACATCACCCTCCCCCCATTCTGGGGCTCCTCCCTGAATGGACCTGTGAATGGGCTACCAGGCGTGTGCCGCCCCTGTCCAGCATGACCGAGTCCTAAGGTACTAACTGGTCTGTTGCCCTGAGGTGACAACCACAGCCACCTGTGG
>PVJO010028508.1:0-18048 GCA_004026905.1 Hystrix cristata
TATTTTCCCTTTCCCTTTTCTTTCCTTTGTTGCCTTTCTGCTTTTCCCCTTCTTTCTTTCTAGTACTCCTCTCCTTTGTATATTATCTTCCTTTTATATAGTATCTATTACACCTCTTTGTCCTTATTTACAGTTATGATTTCTCATATCAGAGAGACAACTCGATGTGTACTCATGAGTGTCTGATTTATTTCACTTAAAAGTATGTTCTCAAGGAACATCCATTTATATATGAATGACTCTAGTTTATCCTTTTTTATGGCTGTGTAGTACTCCATTGTGTAGAAAAAACACATTTTCTTTAGCCATTATCAGTGTGTTTTTAAAAATGAAGCTTTGCTTTAAAAAATTTAGGCACATTTCAAAATCGGTTCATTCGTCTACATACTTAATTTTGTACATGTTTTTAAGTAAATATAGTACCATAAGGAAACTAGTACATTATTTATAAATAAATATCCACATATTAGAGATGAGTTCTCCAAATGTTTACTGACTGGAGTGTTGATGAAAGATGCCAAGAAGTGCTCCTTTCTCCTATAAACCAAAGATGTAACCAGACCCGTCAGGGCTCTGGAGAGACCGAGTGATGTGCTGCTCTCTCCTCCCACCTCACTCTTACTTTTCCCAGTTTCTGGAGAAGACCAGGTTCACTCTCAGGTCTTGATCTCCATATCTCTGTTTCCTCGGTGGGGTACACCTTTCAGGGACCATCCTCACCCTCACTTCCTGTCTGGTCACCTCCTCCTTGCCCTTCTTGTTGTGGGTCCTTTCAGGAGTCTCTTCTTCCCAGAGGCCTTCTTTGACTCACCCAGCAAAGCTTAGCTGCATCCGTATTCATCACTTTCAGGCCACTACCCAACACCCACAATTTAAAGGAGGAGAGGTTTCTTTGGCTCATAGTTTCCTGGGGGCTTTGGTCCAAAGTTGGAGCTCTCAGGCAGAAACAGAATGGCAGAAGGATGGGGCTCAGGAAAACTGCTCAAGCCATAGCAGTCAAGAAGCAGAGAAAGAAAGGAGGAGTTGGGGAGCAAGATAGACCCTTGTAGCTCACACCCCCAGTGACCCACTTCAAACCACCCCTACCTCCTGCCAGCAGACTCAGCTATGGAACTCATCAGTGGGTGAATCCTTTGATGAGTATGGTGTCCCCACGATCCATTCAGCCTCCAAACACATGAGACTCTTGGAGATTTTTTTTTAATTCAATTTACCAAGAACATGTATTGGTGCATTGTATACATAATGATCACATTCATCATTGTTAATTTGTACCTATACATGATACATCTTGGTTCCCCCCACTTCTTCCCCTCCACTCCCTTCCACTCCTTCTCTCTTCCCTATTTACAGTAGCTTTATTTACATTTTTCCCCTTTTTCTCTTTCTTTTCTTTTTCCTTTCCTTCTTTTCCCACTCCTCCCTTTCTCATTCTCCTCCCTCCTGAACATTATCTTTCTTTTACATAGTATCTACTATACCTTTTAGTCCTTATTTACACTTATGGTTCCTCATATCAGAGAAACAATTCGATATGTGCTCATGTGTGTCTAATTTATTTCACTTAAGAGTATGTTCTCCAGGTGCATCCATTTACGTATAAATATCTCAAGTTTATCCTTTATTATGGCAGAGTAATACTTTATTGTATAGAAAAACTACATCTGCTTTAGCCATTCATTAGTTGTTGGGCATTTGTGTTGTTTCCAAGACTTAGCTATTACAAACTACGTTGCTATAAACGTGATTGTACATATATCACTGTGGTACGATGTTTTTAATTCTCCTATGAAGATACCAAGCAGCAGAATAGCTGGGTCAAATGGAACCTCTAGTTGTAGTTTTTTGAGGAATCTCCACACTGATTTCCACAATAGTTGGACCAGCCTACATTCCCATCAACAGTGGAGGATGGTTCCTTTTTCCCCACAGCCCCACCAGCATTAGTCATTGGTTCATTTTTTGATGATAACTGTTCTTTCTGGAGCGAGATGAAATCTTACCATTGTTTTAATTTGCATCTCTCGAATGTCTAGTGATGTTGAGCACTTTTTCATATATTTATTTGCCATTTTTATTTCTTCATCTGAGAAATGTTTATTCATTTCAGATGCCCATTTTTGGGTTGGGTCTCTAAATTTGGAGGTCTGATTTTTTTGAGTTCTTTATATATTCTAGATGTTAGACCTTTGTCTGAGGAATGGTTGGCAAAATTTTTTCCCACTCTGTAGGTTTTTGCCCCACTCCATTGGTGATTTCTTTTGCTGTGCAAAAGCTTTTTAATAGGATGTGATCCCAAGCACTGATTCTTTGTATTATTTCCCTTGCAGTCTAAGTTTTGTTCATAAATTTATTTCCTACCCCTATGTCTACAAGAGTTCTTCTTATTATATCTTACAGTAGATTTAGTGTTTCTGTTTTAATGTTTAGATCTCTGATCCACTTTGATTTTAATTTAGTACATGGTGAGAGACATGTATCTAGTTTTAGTTTTCAGCATGTGGCAAGCCAGTTTTTCCAGCACTATTTATTAAAGAGGTTATCTTCTTCCAGTGAGGTGGTTCAGCTCCTTTGTCAAAGATGAGGTACTTGAATGTGTTTGGAGTTGTTTATGCATCTTCTAACCTGTTCCACTGATCCTTGCATCTGTCTTTTTGGCAGTACCATGCTGTTTTTATCACTGTAGCTTTATAGTGTAATTTCAAGTCAGAGCTTGTAATGTTCCCTGCCTTGGTCCTGTTGCCCAGAATTGTTTTTGCTATTCTTGGTCTCTTCTGGTTCCAAATGAATTTTATGATTGCTCTCTCTAATTCTGTGAAGTATGCTATTGGTATTTTGATTGGAATTGCATTAAATCTGTATAGTAGTTTAGGAAGTATGGTCATTTTCATTATGTTGGTTCTTCCTGCCTAAGAATATGGGAAGTCTTTCCATTTTCTGACATCCTTTTCAATTTCCTTTTTTGAAGTACTGTAGTTTTCACTATAAAGATCTTTTACTTCCTTTGTTAGATTGATTCCAAAGTATTTCATTTTTTTGATGCAATTGTGAAAGGTGTATCTTCCCTAATATCTTTCTCAGAGTTTTTTATCTGTATATATAAATGCTATTGATTTTGGGGTGTTGATTTTGTATCCAACTACACGAACAAATTTGCTTATTAAATCTAGAAGTTTTGTGGTAGAGTTTTTGGGATCTTCTATGTAGAGTATCATGTCATCTGCAAATAATGCTAGCTTAACTTCTGCCTTTCCTATCTTTATTCCTTTTATTTATTTCTCTTGCCTAATTGCTCTGGCTAATGTTTCCAGAACTATATTGAATAACAGTAGTGACAGTGGACATCCTTGTCTTGTTCCAGATTTTAGAGTGAAAGTGTTCAGTCTTTCACCATTTAGTATGATGTTGGCCATTGGATTGTCATAGATGGCTTTTATCAGATTGCGGTATAGATCATCTATTCCTTATTTCTGTAGAGTTTTTATCATGAATGGGTGTTGGATCTTGTCAAGTGCTTTTTCTGAATCTATTGAAATGATCATGTGATTTTGTCTTTGACGCTGTTGGTATGGTGTATTATGTTTATTGATTTGCATATGTTGAACCAACACTGCATCCCTGGGATGAATCCCACTTGGTCATACTGTATAATCTTCTTGATAATTCATTGTATTCTGTTTGCCAGTATCTTAATGAGAATTTTTGCATCTGTGTTCACTAGGGAAATTGGCCTGTAGTTCTCTTATTTAGGTGGATTCCTTTCTAGTTTTGTATCAGGGTAATGTTCGCTTCTGGGAATGATTTTGGGAGTACTGCTTCCCTTTCAGTTTCCTTAAAGTATTTGAGGAGTAGTGGTATTAGATCATCTTTGAATTTCTTGTAGAATTCAGCTGTGAATCCATCAGGACTTGGGCTTTTCTTTGTTGGTAGCTTTTTAATTACCTCTTCAATTTCAATGGATGAGATTGACTTATTTAGTATATTATTTCTTCTTGACTCAACTTTGGTAATTCATATGTATCTAAGAATATGTCCATTTCTTCAGTGTTTTCCATCTTGTTTGAGTATAGGCATTTGAAGTAGATACTGATGATCCTTTGGATTTCTGCAGGATCATTAGTGACTTCACCCTTTTCATTTTTTTATTGCATGGATCTGAGTCATTTCTTTCTGTTATTTGATAAATTTGGCTAGGGGTTTGTCAACTTTATTTAATGTTTCAAAGAACTAACTCTTTGATTCATTGATTCTTTGTATTGTTTTCCTAGTCTCAATTGCATTAATTTCAGCTCTGATCTTTATAATTTCCTCTCTCGTACAAGCTTTGGATTTGGTTTGCTCTTTTTTTGCTAGAAGTTTGAGGCTCACCATTAGGTTGTTTATTTGAGCTGGCTCTGTTTTTCTGCTGTAGGAGTTCAATGCAACGAATTTCCCTCACAGCACTGCTTTCATTTCATCCCATAAGTTCTGGTATGTTGTATTGGTATTATCATTTAATTGTATAAATTGGCTAATTTCTCATTTAATTTCCTGTGTGACCCAGCTGTTGTTCAGGAGGATATTATTTAATTTCCATGTGTTTATGTGGTTTTTTAATTACTTTTACCATTGATTTCCAATTTCATTGCACTATGGTCTGATAATATGCGTGGGATAATTTCAATTCTTTTACATTTACTTAAGTATGCTTTATAAACTAGTATGTGGTCTATTTTGGAGAACATCCTGTGTGCAGCTGAAAAGAATGTGTATTCTGCTGTTGTGGGGTGGAACACTCTGTGGACATCTGCTAGGTCCATTTGTTCACAGATTTGATTCAGTTCTGATATTTCTTTGTTAATTTTTTGTCTGCTTGATCTGTCTATTTGTGACAGTGGGGTATTGAGCTCTCCCATTATAATTGTGTTTGTGTTTATTTGACCTTTCACATCCTTTAATAATTGTTTTGTGTAGTTGGATGCACCAGTATTTGGTGCATAAACATTAATGATTGTTATCTCTTCCTCTTGGAGTTTTCCCTTAACAAGTATGTAATGAACTATTTTGTCTTTCTTGATCAGTCTTGATTTGAAGTTCACTTTGTCTGAGACTAAGATAGCTACTCCTGCTTTTAATCTGGGTTCCTGTTGCATGAAGTACTGTTTTCCATCCTTTGATTTTTCAGTCTATGAATTTTTTTTTTGGGGGGGGGGGTTAAACGTGCTTTCTGTATGCATTGATGAATCCTGTTTCTTGATCCACTCTGCCAGTCTGTTTCTTTTCATTGGTGAGTTGAGGCCATTTACATTGATGGTTATAAATATTATGTATCGACTCATCTTTGTCATAGTCTTTTTCTGTTGTTGGTTCTGTTTATTCCCTCTGTTTAACTACTTGTTTTACCTGGTGGATTCCTTTTATTGCTGTCCTTGGAATTACAGTCTCCTTTTTCCCCTTTCTAGGATATCCTTCAAAATGTTCTGTAGTAATGTTTTGGTGGTCATGAATTTTTTCATTTGTTCTTTGTCATGGAAGTATCTTATTTCATTATTGAATTTCAAAGATAGTTTGACTGGGTACGTCAACCTGAGTTGGAGATTGTTTCCTTTTAGGGTTTGAAACACTTTGACTTATGGGTTTGTGTTGAGAAGTCTGCTGTGATTCTGATGGGTTTTCCTTTATAGGTGATTTGTTTCTTTTCTCTAACAATTTTCAATATTCTGTTTTTGTGTTGAATTTCTGGAATATTGATTATTATATGTCTTGGTGTAGAATTACTTTGATCATGGCTAATTGGGGTTCTATATGCCTCACTTATCTGTATGTCAAGTTCTATTCTCATGCTTGGGAAGTTTTCTGTCATTATTTCTACGAATAACCTTTTTAGTTCTTTTTCAGTATTTCCTGCTTTTTCATTCACTCCAATCATTCTTACATTGTTCTTTGTGTCATCTTGCAGCTTTTGGATGGATTTTTCATAGTCTCTAGGTATTTTTTTTTTCTAGGTATTTTTAAGAAGTCTTTCTTTTCATGGTCGCTAACTTCAGACCTGTCTTCTAGAGCTGAAATTCTGTCCTCACTTTCATTCAATTTACTTCATATAGAGTCAAGGGGATTTTTGATCTCTTGACTATTTGTTTGAGTCCATTTCATTTGTTCCATTTCTTTCCTGAGTGTTCAAGTGTTCCAGTGTTTTCATAAAGTCCCCTGTTTTTTAATCTGTGTCTTCTCTAAGTTCACTAAGCAGGTCTTTCATTACCATCATCATCTCTTTTTTAACTTGAGCAATTATTTCTAATCTGATGTTCTCTGTAGCCTCATTCATCTGTGTTTTAATTTCTGCTGCTGTCATTTCTGAAAGTTCAGTTGGATGTCTTCACTTCTCCTCTGTGTCATTGTCTTCTGGATTTGTTCTGGGGTGCTTGGTGTCTGGGGTTGTATCTTATTGCTGTGTCTTGTCATTATTCCCTTTATTTTGCTTTCTATGTTGTTTTTTATAGTTTCTTTATAGTAGGTAGTATTGAGACAAGTATCAAGACTTTCCTAGGAAATATCTATTCCTTAGAGGTGTCTTCTAGGTACTTTTGTATTTGTTTCAATATCCTACTTTCCAAATTTAACAGAAATCAAAAATCGCTGTCTATTTGGCTAAGCACTTAGTTTTTTGGTGCTGACTATGTTGGTAATTATCATCCCAGATACTTATATTATTGTCATTCAGTAAGTACAACTGGTTATAACAGGTATATAGTGGCACATTAGTGGTACCCTGGATATAGTGGTACATTAGTAATAACAGTAGCATCAAGCATATACATGATATTGATAGACTGTGGTAACTGTTCATTTTGTATCTTTAACCAAAAGAGCAAGGTCTGCAGTTATATAGCAATATTTAACATAAACTAGGGCTTCTGTGCAGTGGGTTTCCCATAGTAGAGTGGTTTTTACCCTGTATGTGGGGGGATTGAGAGAGATAGAGAAAGATAGAGAGGTAATTGAAGAGAAATATAGTAGATGCAAGGCTTGAGGCTAAAAGATCACTTAAACATTGGGAAACCGGAGGAGATAGGCTAGGAAAAGTAAAGGGTGAAAATACTGAAACCGACCAAAGAAAATCTAGATATTATTCACTTGCATGGAAAAAGAAAGAAAATAAAATGAGAAGAGGCAGTTGCGGAAGGAAAGAGAAAATTGAAAAAAGACATAATGACAACACAGAAGACAATGAAAGTAGAAATCTAAACAGCAACAACAACAAAAAGAACAGATAGAAGGAAAGCAAAACATAACCAAGTGAAAAAGAAAAAAAAAATATGGATATATATAGTGAAGTTCTTCTAATGTCCACAGTCCTGTGATAGTGTCCAAACCAGAACCCAGATCTGTGTTGGTGGCCCCGCCCAGATTGCAGTAGTTAGTGCTGGTTACTGTGCTGATCTTGGCCTCTGGGTTTGGAGTTTAGGGCAGGGTTTTCAGCCAGCATCTGGCTGGGGGGCCCTTGGCAGCCTGCCCACATCTCCTTACCCTTTGTATCTCTGCAACTTTTCCTCAGTTGCTCATGAGGTTGGCTCTTCTGTGTATCCACAGCCTCCTCTGATCCACGTTGCTGGGACTCCTCTCTTCTTTCTTCTCTCTCCCAGCTGCTGAGATCAGGGCTGAGCTTGTACTATGTGGTATATTCACGGATATCAGGCAGAGGTGCCGCAGGTTGCTGTGGCCAATATAGAGCTGACTGCTGCAAGGTGGGGGTGCAGTCGAGGAAAGTTTGCCTCTGACAAATTGCAACTTTGTTCCCTTCTCTTTCTTTCTCCAGTCAGCTATTGAGATGAGATCAGGGTGGGGTGGCATTTTTTTTTTCTTTCAGCAATGCCCACTTATGCTGCAAATCATCATTTTGTCATCTCTAGTGGTTCTGGTTAGTGGTTATGGCTTGGAGAAAGAAAAAATAAAAGAAATTCTGGTGGCTTCTTGAGGGAGGGAGCAGCAGCTTCCTGGTCTTCTGTGTGCTGTGTGCTGGCGTAATTGCTAGGCTACAGGGTCCTTTATTTGTGATGAAGCGAAAAAAAAAAAAAAAGGTGGGGGAGTCACACAGGATCTTCTGTCTCCAAACTCTCCTGTGTGCCCTGGCAGAGTGGGCCAGATACCACCCATTGGTGCATACACCACCCCTGCCCTACCGTGGACCCATGGTTGGGTGCAGGGCACTCATGTGCCTCTGGCAGGCAGCCAGTGGTGAGGGCCTTGGAGGCGTTTTTTAGATCTAAACCCTAACACCTCCCTTGATAATCATCCACCCTCATATTTGTTGCCACTTCCTGGTGAGCAAGGGAGGGCGTGTACTTCTAGTTCCACAGCCTCACCTAGTGCCACCCTCTTAATAGGCATTTCACACATATTCATTACATGAGTAAATGAATAAACAAATGAATGCAACTATAGCATATTTAAATATTGTTGTCACTTTCATAGCTCCTGCCACACTTATAGAATCCAGATTTCCATTGGTTGTGCTATTTTGACAGCCTTTCTCTATATATCTATATAGAAATACATTTTATCCTGAATTTTAATTACTTTTGAGTTGGTAGTATGGATGCTGATGGGATTTGACAAGTTCATAATGGTTTGGATTATGGCTGATATGTAGTGAATGCACCAAAAGTATTAACCATATGAATTGTCTTGGAATGTAAGTTGTAGTCCCCATTTGGGGCAAATCTTTATTCATTGATATCAATTTTTGTAGACACATGGTCTAGTAAGTAAACACTGTAATTTTATTTTGGACTACTGTGAAGGTTACTGTTCATCCAAATTTACTAAATTGAATAATTTTTTACTTATTTTATTTTCATACCAACAATATGGGATATGTGCGATTATAAAGTTATAACAAAGTGCCTTTTTTCTATGGTATGTTTGCCAGGTAAGGTAGAAATATGGGAGAAGTATATCCAGATGTGACTTTCCCACATAACCAAAGGCTGTCCTTAGCTGGCTAACACCTGGAAAAGGAACTTAATTTGAGATTCCATAAGATCCTACCTTTTTTATGACATTCACGGGGAGGCACATAAGAGATAAAATGTGACTGTAAGGAACCTCCTCCTTAAGAAATACTGATTACATTCCTCATGCTGGAAATTGTGTGGGTTTTAGCTTTTCCCAGTTGCACCAATCCTGTAACTGCTCAACCTTCAAGCAGCAAAATGACATGACAAAAGAAAAATAGCAAGAGCAGACACACCTGGACTGACTCTTGTAGTAGTCAAGCTACATTCTTTTCATAGAATACTTCTGATTTTTTTTAACTTTATGTTTTTCTTTAGGCAACACCAATTTTTGATGGATAGTTAAAAGAAACTCCTAGTTTGGGCCAAGAAAAAAAAAATGAATGAAGACAAATCTTTGAGATTTAAGCAAAAGCAGTCCATAATCTGAGCTGTGGGTTGTGTTGATAAAGTGTATGGTATTTGAAAGAGCATGTTTTTCCATGATTCAATATGTTTGGTTTACTTTTAACTATAAACACCTTTTTCATGCAAGTCTGGCTTTCCTTCTAAGACATAAATATGTAAGCAGTTTTGAAAAACTGATCAAGTCAAGCTGCTAATAAATTTATTTGATAGCTTTTCCTTGCATAACTTGTACCTCCCAAATATGTCAATTTCCAAATGTAATAAAAGACTAATTTTTATTGCAATTTGGTGATGTACTTTGGCAAATTTTTATGCTTGCATTTTGGTTAACTACAGTGAAATCCTTCAAAAAAGTCTTCATGTAAGCTATATAAGTAGATGGGAAAAGAAGGGGGGAAATGGAGATGGGTGGTAAAGGAGTATGCTGGGCTCAGAAAGTACTTTGCATTTCATTGAGTCTTTACGATTCATTCTCAGGTACAGTAGCTCTGTTGTGTGAGCAAATCTCTTTGCCTAGACCATAATAATTGAACTTTTACAGATTCCTCAAGTACATCGAAACTGCTGCTAAATCAGAAAGGGTGAACTGAAGCCTGCTCCACTGTACTGCACTTACTCATCTCCAATGCTATGCTGGATTTATTTTTGACACTAAGAAAAGAACCATGAATTTTTGTCAACTGCAGCATGGGAATTTACATTTGTTCTATAAAATGCACTGAAAGGACCAGCCTGCTCTTTGAGAATGGGAAATGTAATCTATCCAACTCTCAATAAACTTGAGAATATATATCTGGTTAAACCCATCTAAAATGAGATGCAGTCCTGGCAATATGGTGGGCTCAGAAAGCCTGGCAATAAAAGTAGATATACAGTATCTGACATCAGATTGTTTCAAGCTTAATTTCAGTAAAGTAATAATGTCAGGAAAAGAAACGCTCTGTGATGCACAGATTGATACCATTAGACAGAAACGATGCAATGCCTTATGAACACAACCATCTTTGTCTTTATACTATATGTAAAGAATAGAACAACATTCAGTGTGCCAGCTCCAGATTTGCAGTTATAGAAGTTGACCAGGACAGTGGTCAGAGGAGAGGGATAAAGTATGGCAAACTTTATTCTATAAATAAAATCAAATAGGATTGTATTACTCTAAAATACTCCCTGTGTCAATGCCCTCCATGATTTGGCCTGGGTAGCAAGTAATTATCCACATTCAAAGAGAAAGAGCCTTCAAACACATGATGTTGAAGAATGCATATGTATCACAGCCAAACAAAGCAAAGCACCTCATGCAGCCTCAATAGCAGAGATGCATGAAATAATTGGTGAAAGGTGATGGTTATCTTGAGAAACTCAAGCAAAGAAGGCCCGATTCCATTTATGTTTCTCTTAAATTGCTTTTTCCAGTCAATAAATAATCACATAATCACATCCTCCTTCCAGGAGGACATACTTGGTTGCCACCCTTAGCAGGTTTCATTTGTGAGCTCGCGCCTCTGTTCAGGAGCCCAAGTATCAGGTCTGCCTTTGACTTTCAGTTTAACAAATGTCAAATGTGTTTTTGTCTTCAAAAACAATGGTTTCAGGTTTTACCTGTCCTATAAAAAAAAGAAAAAAGAAAAAAATCATGCTCTGCTCTCCTCTCTATTTTGGAGAAGGCGATTTTACCAGGTTAAGGTACAGGTCAAGTTTGTAAAAATAGAGGGATAGCACATTGATAAAGGTAAAAGTACACAAAAAATAGTCACTTCACTTTCCCCTCCACAAACGCACATCTGCAGGCACACACATTTCTCCCCCATGCAGGGCTGGACAACCGAACAAAGAGATCACCTGGATACAGATCCTTAAAACACAGGTTACAAGTAAATGACCCATGAAGAATTAGCCTTTGTCATTTTGGAAAATATTATGCAAACTTAAATCAATAGCTAATGCCACTATTTAAAAAATTATTTCTAAATCCTTTTAGTTAAATATTAAGTATGTTCCCAATTATGTTGTGAAATGAATAAGAAAGAGATTAAATTTCCCTCTTTCACCTCCAAAATAATGAGAAGATTACTGACAAATCAATATTGTTGCCATTAACGGCTGCATCCGTAAGCCGTTTTGGGGACAACATTACGCTTTCCTCTATTTGTACACCAGGAGTCCGTCTTCTGTCACTCCCTTTCTCTTTAATCTTGTTTGAGTGTACAGCTCACTCGTCCTTATTTTATTGACTCAATCACAGGCGCACTGTCACTTTTTATAAAATGGTCACTGCAGAATCACATCAAGCAAATTTTTGATTCTGCAGTCAGTAATTTAGTGCCTTTATGGAATTGCAATTTCAGGGCTCACTGCTTGTTTTTCTAAAATGTACTTTAGGAATTAGTTACTCTAGCCACAAATCAGTTGAATTTATGCACAGTTGTAATACAGTTTATGGCCTCATGGTACATTGCTTCAAAAACAGCAGATGTGAAATTATGATAAATATAATGAGTGTTTTTTTGCCTGATCTAGTGGAGTAGAGAAGGATCTGGAGCGTGTTTACCTATCCCATATAGTACATTTAATGTCTTAGTCAGGAGCCCTGACAATGGCTGATTAATGTCCTCATCTCCTTTATTAAAGATAAGAGTAGCACTGCAGTCAGGAGATAGAAAGCACACCATAAATCTTTGTAAAATGAGCAGTCAAATAATCACTCATCAGAAATAAAATCTACATACATTAACACGAACACTCAGCCTTCCACGCACACTCACATAAAAAGCAAGACGAGCAGGCGGTCTCGAAGTTTTAATTTGAACTAGTTCTTTAAGTTGCATATTACCAACCCTGTAACCTGGATGCAAAAGCTGGCATTTAAAAGCACATGTGAAAGGAGCAGATGCCTCGTCATTACATTAAGAGCATGAAGCAGGCAACAATTAAGCGATTCACTGGAAAGACATAATGCTGATCTATGCTAGCAATTAATCACAGAATACATTAGACAATGATGGGTGACCTACAAATTTTTGACAAAATAATTTTTCATCATGTTGGCGATTTCTTAGCCTAATATGCCTGCAAGGCACAGAGTCAAAACCTGTCATTTATTCCATCTCTCCTTGACAGGCGGCAACCTGTCTTCCAGACAAAATGAACATTATCTGTGCTCACTAGACATTTAGTGCAGGGCTTAGCTTATGACTAATGATAATCGGCAGACAGAAATGTTAGAGTCTGAAATAATGTTCTCTTTGTTAAAGAAATTTCTTGAGGTAGAATTTTTTTTCCCCCAAAAGATGTATAAAGATAAAAACTGGTTTTTATCTCATGTTAATACAACTCAAAGAACCAATATTTCCTTTCTACCAAAATAAACAAAAAGATGCAACCATTTTTTAAATTAACATCTCATTTGAATACCAACTCTTGCCTGAAAATTTCTTGTGTGAGTAGGAAGTGAAATACAAAGGAAAGCTCAGGAGACAGAGCCTTAGAAAAATATAGGCAAGCTGTTTTGTGTCCTAGGTTTTATTTTGAATCAGGTAGAAATAAGTTTGAAACAGCATGGGTGCATGTGCTGTAGAATTTAAATAAATGAAGACCATGTTGAGAAATAGACTCCCACTACTTCTATTTCTCCTGATTTCCATTTGTCACTAGCTTCTTCAAAGCCTGAGAAAACCTAAAACATGTTTGCAAAAGGCAATTTTGAGCGAGAGAGGTGCATATATTTGCAAATTTATTAAATGGATTTAAAACTCCACAAGCAAGTACTTTATCTCGTACTTATAATTAATATAATTGTTTTCTACACTTTGGATGAAGAGAAATGGATTTTTAAAGTTATTTTTCTTGTGAGGTACATGCACAAAATGCCATCTTGGAGGTAGATTTTTCTTTTGATCCAGGCACCAAATTTCTATTAGCCTTAATGGACTTACACATGCACATGGATAGGTGAATATACCCCTTGGGCTGAAAATTTAAAAGAACAAATGGCAGAGACATCAAAATAGTAAAAGCTAATTTAAATGATGCATAAGCCTGCACAGTTACTTTCCTGAGAAGGCAAACAAATGTTATGCCTTATGATGTTTCCGATTGCTCTGAAAGCCCTGTAAATACATCCTTTAGACTGATTGGCTAAAGGGAAACTCTGTTTTTATCTGGCAATGCAATATTTAAACATGCATGTTTGGTTTGGGGTTTTCTTGTTTGGGTTTTCTGGGGGGGGATTTTTTTTGTTTTGTTTTGTTTTCTCTATGTCACTGAATCTATTATTGCAAGTTGTGTGGTTGATCACTCCAGTTACAGGTTCCTGCTTTGTACCCATCACACCCAGAAGTGCTCTTGATTCTGAGTTGTTGGTACTTATGAATTGTGTTCTAATTCCTTCTAGGAGGAAGTTGGTCTTTGCACAATCTAAGGAAGTACACATTCCTCTGATGGCATGACTGTTGGGGTTCTGTAAATCTCATGCCTTTTCTTTATTAGTTTACAGAAACAAATAACTCATCCTTTGTGTGGCAAAAGAAGGGCTCGTTCTGTTACGATATGGGTCTCTCCATATGCGCCTCTGAGAAAAGCACTTTCCTCCGTAAGCACAGTCAGGTCTTCCAGCACAAGGATCTGGGTGCACTGACTTACTAATGCAAGAAGCTTACATTTAAATGTCTGTCGAATCTCAGGATAATAAACAACTTTAAGGTTCAGTGATCACAAATCCCTCATTTTCTGGGTTTTCGTTTCATCTTTTGCAAAATAAATAGGACAAAAATGATCACCCTTTTTTCTACCTCTCTCATGTACATACATATTATTCCATCAGCACTGAGCAGCTTCTCAATATGGAGATAAGAACTGAGTTTTGTAATGAGTCTCCTCCAGCAAGTTGCCACCATCCCCAGTTACTAGACTCCCAGTCAGAGCAAGGCCAGGTCTGTGTTTGTACTATTCCTGCCTCTGTAGGGGAAACCTCCAGAAAAGCCTTTGGATTGCTCCAACTGAAATTTTACCTCAACAAAAACATGAATGAGAAATGAGAGCTTGTACAAGCAAATGACCATTTGATACCAATCATCCACTAAATGTCACAAAAGAGTAAATTAAATTTAAGAAAAATAAATTAGCTTATTAACATGTAGAAGGCAGCCAGCCCAGCTTGGTGCTAAGGAACTATGTACAGCTCCATGCCCGCTAATTCTGATGCCAGAAATAGCTTGCATTGTGAGCCTGGAAGCTCTCCTGCTTATTCTCCTTCTGCTCTTATTTCATCTCTCGTTTCCTCTCAACTTCCCCTTGCTTCTCCATGGCAGCCTGTGGACTCATCACACCCTCTTTCTCATCTCTACTGTGAAGACAGAAGAAAGAACAAATACTGATTCAAATACCTACTATCTGGATCATAATCCCAGCAGAGGCACTCAGGCAGATAAGGCTGAAAACAATAAGAAGGAAGTAACTATTGGGCAGATTTTATGCCCATGCAAATGATAACACGGTACATGGGACTATGACTTTACTCCTGTTTTATATCCACATTTTGCTAGTTCAAGAATTGTTTCAAAGTCAAACTTAGCTTTTCTGGGTTCTCCTGAAGTACACAGAATGGCAGTGAAATCACAGAGTAGGTCAGAGTTATAATAACATCTCTGGTACGTGTGGACTGAGGAGACTTAGAAATTGTTCACCGCAGGCATGAATTCTTCTGCCACATCCATATGTAACACCATCTGTGTGTGCCCTCATTCTCCTCAGTGGCATGAAAAGTTACTCTGAGTACAACATTCTTCCCACAGGAATGGGAAAATGTTGATAATATTTGTTACCATTTACTTAACATTTATTAGGTAGCAGACATAGGGATAAAACCCTGACATACACGCTTTCATTTAAATCGATGGCAAGTATTGCAAACTGCTTGGTTCTGTGTGATTCTTAAGACTGCTTATAACCAGTATAGAATACCACCTCCTTGCACTACACACGTATTTTATTCTAGAACTACAAAATAAGTCTATTCCATAAAGGTATCATCATCATTTCTTCATAATGTATTCTCCCTCTCTTCAAAGAGGATGTTTAACGCTTCTGGTTATCTCATCTGTTTCTCATAGGAGTTGGCTTTGATACTGGTCTCTATGCTTCTCTCTTTTCCCTGAGTATTCTCTTACACTATGGCTCTCAGAACCAAGTGCAAAGATCTGATGAGAACTGGCAGCTTTTTCGGGAAAGTATACTTCTATTTATATGGATTAGGTGAAATTAGCTTTGGTCTTAGACCACATTTTGGAAGTGCTAAGCAATATTGCTTAGTTGACCCTTGAATGTTGTAATCCAGAGTGTCAACCATGTGTCATATGATATGACACACCTCTCCCTGGGAGTCCAACTGGTCTCATCATCACCGGGATGTGGAACCCTCACAAGGCTTCGTTTTCCTCATCCATAAAAGGAGCTGGTTTATTGGTTTCTCTCCAAGAGCTACTCCAGCTAAAACATGAACTGCTTATTCCAGGTATGTTCCTCAAATTCTCTTTCACACGTTGTTCATTCTGCTATAGGCAAACCAAATTGAAGATGGGTAGAGAAAGGGTGTATAGAGCTGACAAAGAGTGGAAAATTAAACTAAGGGAAAAGCAAAGTTCATTTTAAGAAGAGGGTTGCTTACATTTTGGTCATATTTTATGTACAGTCTCAGGAGTGTTGTAACCCTTTTAGAGTTTAAGCTTCTAAGAGTCAGGTACTTTGATAAGAAAGGGAACTTTTCTTTTTTTTTTTATTTTAAACCAAGAACATGTATTGGTACATTCTACATACAATGGTCACATTCATTACATTTATTCTGTACCTATACATGATACATCTTGGTTCTCCCCCCTCCCCCACCCCTCCCCTCTGCTCCCTCCCTCCCTATTTACAGCAGGTTCATTCATCATCTTCCATATTTTCCCTTTCCGCTCTCTTTCCCCTGTTGCCTTTCTGCTTTTCCCCTTCTTTCTTTCTAGTACTCCTCTCCTCTGCACACCATCCACCTTTTATATAATATCTATTACACCTCTTTGTCCTTATTTACAGTTATGATTTCTCATATCAGAGAAACAATTCAGTGTTTACTCATGAGTGTCTGATTTATTTCACTTAAAAGTATGTTCTCAAGGAACATCCATTTATATATGAATGACTCTAGTTTATCCTTTTTTATGGCAGTGTAGTACTCCATTATGTAGAAAAACCACATTTTCTTTAGCCATTCATTGGTTGTTGGGCATTTAGGTTGTTTCCAAGACTTAGCTATTACAAATTGTGTGGCTTTGAACATGGTGGTGCATACATCCTTGTGGTATGACGATTTTAATTCTTCTGGGAAGATCCCCAGTAAGGGAATAGCTGGGTCAAATGGAACCTCTAGTTGTAGTTTTTTGAGGAATCTCCATATTGATTTCCATAGTGGCTGGACCAGTCTACATTCCCACCCACAGTGGGGGAGGGTTCCTTTTTCCCCACAGCCCCACCAGCATTTGTTATTAGTTGATTTTTCCATATACGCGGTTCTTTCTGGAGTGAGGTGGAATCTTAACGTTGTTTTGATTTGCATCTCTCGAATGACTAGTGATGTTGAACATTTCTTCATTATTTATTTGCCATTTTTATTTCTTCGTCTGAGAAATGTTTATTCATTTCAGTTGCCCATTTTTGGATTGGGTCTTTAAATTTGGGAGGTTTAATTTTTTTGAGTTCTTTGTATATTCTAGATGTTAGACCTTTGTCTAATGGATAGCTAGCAAAAATTTTTTCCCAGTCTGTGGGTTTTCGCCCTACTCTATTGGTGATTTCTTTTGCTGTGCAAAAGCTTTTTAATAGCATGTGGTCCCAAGCACTGATTCTTTGTATTGTTTCCCGTGCAGTCTGGGTTCTGTTCATAAGTTTTTTTTCCTACCCCTATGTCTTCAAGGGTTTTTCCTATTCTATTCTCCAGTAAATTTAATGTTTCTGTTTTAATGTTTAGATCTTTGATCCACTTTGATTTGAGTTTAGTACATGGTGAGAGACATATATCTAGTTTTAGTTTTTGACATGTGGTAAGCCAATTTTTCCAGCACCATTTGTTAAATAGGCTATCCTTCTTCCAGTGAGGGTGTTTGGTTTCTTTGTCAAAGATGAGGTATTTGAGTGTGTTTGGGATTGTTTCTGTATCCTCCAATCTATTCCATTGATCCTCAGGTCTGTCTTTTTGCCAGTACCATGCTGTTTTTAATACTGTAGCTCTATAGTATAGTTTTACGTCGGGGACTGTGATGCCCCCTGCTTTTCCCCTGATGATTAGGATCGTTTTTGCTATTCTTGGTCTCTTCTGGTTCCAGATGAAATTCATGATTGTCCAGAAAGGGAACTTTTCATATCAAAGCCATAGGGAATGAAATTTCCCCCAAGGCCCCTATTTTAAAGGCTCAGTCCTGCTTGTGGCACTATTGGAAGGTGACAAAATCTTTAAGAGAGGAGACCTAGTGGAAGAAAATTAGGTCACTGGGACCTGGCCTTGAAGGAGATACTGGAATCCTGAACTTTCCCTCTCTTTTTTGCTTCCCAGACACCATGATGTGAGCAGACTCCTCTGCCACCCACTCCCTCCATGATGTGCTAGGCCATGATG
>PVJO010028509.1:0-18058 GCA_004026905.1 Hystrix cristata
GAAACAACCTAAATGCCCAACAACCAATGAATGGCTAAAGAAAATGTGGTTTTTCTACACAATGGAGTACTACACAGCCATAAAAAAGGATACACTAGAGTCATCTGTATGTAAATGGATGTTCCTTGAGAACATACTTTTAAGTGAAATGAATCAGACACTCATGACTACACAACGAATTGTTTCTGATATGAGAAACCATAACTGTAAATAAGGACAAAGAGGTGTAATAGATATTATATAAAAGGAAGATAATATGCAAAGGAGAGGAGTACTAGAAAGAAAGAAGGGGAAAAGCAGAAAGGCAACAAAGGAAAGAAAAGGGAAAGGGAAAAAATGGAAAATTATGAATAAACCTGCTGTAAATAGGGAGGGAGAGAACAGAGGGGAGGGGCGGGGAAGAGGGGGGAGAACCAAGATGCATCATGTACAGGTACAAAATAAATGTGATGAATGTGATCATTATATGTAAAATGTACCAATACATGTTCTTGGTTTAAAAAAAAAAAGAATTTAGGATCTATTACTGGCTCTACTGTTTTATCTTTTGCTCCCTTCCCTTCTGCTCCCCTCCCTTCTGCTTTCCCCTTCCCTATTTACAGCAGATTTATTTATATTTTCCCATTTTTCCCCTTTCCTCCTTCCTTTTTCCTTTCTTTCTTTTCCCCTTTCCCTCTTTCTAGTTCTCCTCTCTTTTGAATATAACCTTCCTTTTATATAATATATATTATACCTCTTTGACAAATAGACTATTTTATCCATCTAATATAGACTACAAAGAACAATACACATATTGAGGATGAGGTAAAAAGATAAATATGTATAATTGGGGTGACAGCTGCAAGAAGTGTAAGTTTCAGAAATAATTTTTCCAACAAGAGTTAAATTTTTGCCATTAAGCTGGGCATGGTACTGATAATCTCAGCACTCTGGGAGATTCAGGCAGGAAGATCACAGATTCAAGTCCAGCCTGGATAACTTAGTAAGACCCTGTCTCAAAGTAAAAATAAAAATGGGTGGGGATGTAGCTGTATGGTTCAATCCCCAGTATGGGGTATGGTAGGGAAGAAGTTTTAGTAAGATCCATTTTGTTTATTGCCGCACACAGATAAGTTACTATACACAGAACTCATTCCAGCAAGCTCACACAGTTGTTACAATACCTGTTATTGATCCAAAAGGAACAGCTGACTCTTTCTGAGGTGGTGTTTTTGAAAAGTTAGGAGTCTCCACAAGGTCATCTGTGAAGCATGCTTCATCAAAGTATGAAATAAAGACATATTAATGTCATTAATGTTGACAGTGACATTCCAGTGTTTAAAAACTGTACTTGAATTGGAAAAATACTGGAATAGCAAGACCTTTTGTATCAGTATGTAAAGTCATGACAAGTAACTGAAATATCAGTGATATTAATACAGTGGAAAGAAGAGTATATCCCTTTTTTTTGTATTCAAAACATCATCCTAGAGAGTCAACCAACAAAACAATGTTGGTAAAAATGGTCCTAAAGACAGTTTGCAAGAAAAAAAAAAAGTTCACTTGAAGGAGCACTTCACTCCCATGTTAATGGCAGAATAACAACACCAGAATAATCTAAACAACAACTGTGATAAATTTAAATGGAATAAAATTGGTGACATGATATTCATAATCGTTTATTTTTAAAGAGATTAACTCTCAAAAGACAAGGATATAACAGAAACTATTCTTAATTTATGGACAAAGTAATAAAACTGCTCTCACAAGTCACATCTCTATGTTTATATTATTTATACAGTGGTTGGGAACACTGAAAAAAATCAAATACCCTAATTAAACTCAACATTAAATTTGTATCCCAGAGGTTGGCTATAATATTTCATCAAAAATTAAAATTATTTTAACTTCGGAAAATGTGCAAGTAGAAGCATAGAGTCAATAGATTCTAACTCGTGATGAGCATGTGGGATAAGATTGTAACAGCAATACATTTCTGTAAGTACATAGAACATTTTTTTCTAACTAGAGATTAAAAATATCCATTGTTGGGTTGGGGATTTCGCTCAGTGGTAGAGTGCTTCCCTCCCAGGCACAAGGCCCTGAGTTCCATCCCCAGAATCCCCCCATATCCACGTATTCTAATTATAGAATATAGATTTTTATATTATCGCTCACATTCCAGGTTTTCTTCAATAATTTCTTCAATTATCACATCAGGGCTCAATGCCATCTGAGGTAGCACAGCAATGGTTTTAGGGGATGGCACTGCCACCACCTCTTTCTGTGGCTGGATGTTTTTCCCTTCAGGATGTGTGTCTCTGGTCTCCAGTTGCAAAGGAGGTGCTGGTGCTTCACTGGTTAGGGCAGATGAGTCAACTTGTTTCTTTTCTAGTGATGAGCATTTATCATAAGAAAGTTCCTTTTTACTATTGTACTTCTTTTGAAGATTATGCCCAGCTTCATTTTCTTGGGAATAACATCTGTTTAAAAATATAGAGTATGGGAGTTGGGGCTTTAGCTCAGTGGTAGATCGCTTGCCTAGCAAGTGCAAGGCCCTGAGTTTGATCCCCAGTACTCCTATATATATCTATATCTATATCTATATATCTATATAGATATATAGATATATAGATATATATATGTATATATGGTATGGCTATTTTAATATTCACCTTCAAGTAATTTCCTCTCCATGTGATAGCTGACACTGTGACACATACAAAAGGCAAAAGCTGTCTAGATGCTCCAGAAGTATTTTTAATTTTTTATTGCTATTATTGAATTTACCAAGTGCTGTACTCTATTCCTAGGGAATGTACTACAGGAATGAAGTCAAAATTGCTATTAATATAAACCCAATGTGTATGGTTATTAAACAGCCACTAACCCACAGTTAACTATTTATCCACTCTCTGCTTTTCCATCTTCTCCACATATCCAGTTTTATGTTATTCAATCTATAATTTTACAATGAAATGAGTCTAATAAAGCTTGTATTTTATTTAACCCACAGCGGATCTAACTTCTTCAAAGAATACCATGTAAAGCATTTTAGAAGTAAGGAACTACAATGCCATCTGAATTTAGCAGTGACATATTTATATCTTTTCCAACTAGGGCATGCATTTTTTTTTTTTTTTTTGAGACAGGGTCTCATTATGTAGTTCAGGCTGTCTTTAACCTCACTACATAGCCCAGGCTGGCCTCAAAATCACGGCAATCCTCCTGCCTCAGCCTCCCAAGTGCTGGGATTACAGGCGTGCATGGCTAAGCACAGCAGGGCACGCAATTAACATAAATAAAATTAACATATGTTGAATAAAGATAAAAACATCTTTTGAGAGCACACATATATAATAAACAATATTGCATTCTAAACACCTCTTTTCAGATCTTACTGAGATTTTTTAACACTGTTACCTAACTCCAGTCTTGGGAACTTCTGATTTATAGAACACCATTTTCTTTTATTTTCCTTCAACCTCTGCCTGTTCCATCTCAGGTTTTTTTTCCCCCAGGAGTTAACTCTTTTCACTGCTTTAAATGTGAGTACTTTTCCAGGATACTGTCTTTGACCTATTTCAACATTTGCTCTCACTAAACAAACCCATGGTTTACCACCTGGAAAAGGAGAGGTAGGTTATAGTGATACTTTTTCTCTAAAAATTAAGGAAAAAATTTAAACCACTACTGTCAGAGTTAAAATCAATACAAGATTAGCACAGACTCTTAGATTTTTAGTCCTAAACTTATTTGATAGTAACCACATTCAAGTTATGAAAATATCTAAGATGACATATTAACTGCAGAAGTTGCTGATTATCCAAAGGAACACAAAATTCCAACTGCAAAGGTAAATGTGGGGCAGGGTTCATCCACGCACTGTTGGGGGAAGATGAGCTGGGCTGAAGGACTGGTATTCTAGTTCCTATGGCAAAGGTGCTCTCTCTGGTGTAGGGGAATATACAGTAGTAGGCTAGTCTCAGCCTAATGCTGTTAAACTATGATTAACTGTATTCCCTTTATCCCAACTAAGATTGCAAAAATGCAGCTTCTGATAATATGGCTTCTCACTTCTATCTGGGTGTTAAGGAAAAAATGCTAATATTTTAGTCCCTGTTGGCAATTATACTTGTCCACTAAATTAACAGACTGGCATTTTGACTATTACCAGTTTTGTCAAACTGGCCTACATGATTTTATCAGGTCTGGAGTGGATATGCTCATATCTCTAGCCTCTAGAACTGTCAGCCAGATTGATTGTTCCCTAAGGTAATGATGTGGTAAATTTAGGGGATCATTTCCCTGGAGACAACTCACACCTACAAGTAAGTGAACTTGTTTTCTTTCTGGGGGTTTCTATAGCACCTGTATTCTGACTACTTCTAAACTGAGAACAAGTTCAAGATATCTTAGATTTTGCACATATACCCAAGTTTCCTCTACACCTTTCTCCTTAGATGGCCAGTAAATCACAGGACCTCAACATATTCACTCTTTTCACCCTCTCATCTTACTTTTCTTTTTGTTTGTTTATTTGTTTGGAGACAGGGTCTCACTATGTATGTATTTCAGGCTGGCCTTGAACTCACTATATAGCCCCAGCTGGCCTTGAACTTTTGGCATTCCTCCTGCCTCAGCCTCCTGAGTGCTGGGATTACAGGTATGTACCACTATGCCTGGCTTTGATTTAACTTTTCTTCTTATATTCTCATTCTTGATGAATAGAGCCAAAATCCATCAATTTAATCACCAAGACCAGACCTATAAACCATTGATGATGCTTCCCTCATTTCTCAAGCATTAGGAAGTTTTATTAATTTTCCCTACTTAGCATTTATCACATCTAGTGTCAATCTTGATCCTGTCCTATGACCTAAGTTTGGATCATCATCATTTGCTGAGTATACTGATATAAATGCCTAATCTACTGTCACAATCCCCCAAATAATCCTTTAAGTGGCCACCAGAGTTATCTTTCAAAAACGTAATCTAATTATTTTTACTTTCATGCTTAACATCTTTTGGAGGTTTTCTATTTTCTAGTGCTCAAGTGTCTGACAGAACTGGCACAGCCCCCAAATTCATACTGAAACTTAATCCTCATCATGGTGGTATTAAGAGGCAGGGCCTTCTGAGAAATGATTAAGCTACAAGGGCTCACCCTTATGAATGGAGTCGTGCTTTATAAATGGGCTGGAGGGAACTAGTTTGAGCTTTTGTTTTTGTACTTCTACCATATGAGGACACAGTGTTTATTCCCTTTTTGCCCTTCTATCCCTTCTGTCTCATTAGGTTGTAAGAGTCAAGGTGCCATCTTGAATGAACCAGAGATCTCACCAGACATCAAAACTACCAGTTCCTTGACTTTCAATTTACCAGCTTTTAGAACTGTGAGGAAATAAATTTCTATTCTTTATAAATTACATACTTGCAAGTATTTTGTTACAGCAGCATAAATGGACTAAGACAGGTAGCTGATAGCCACATGTCTGCTGAGCACGTGAAATCTGGTATGCGCAGTCGAGGAACTGAGTTTATAATTTTATTTAGTTTTACCTAACCATTACATAGTATTTAAAATCCCTAAAACTCAGTTTCTACATATCCATGGGGATACACACAATGGAGCTGTATATGGAGTTCTCCGAATACGGCATGCTATTTCATTGTCCATATTTATTTCTAAGATGCCTACCTCCATTTTATCCTCCTTTCTACTTGCTACTCATTTTTTGTGGATAAGGGAAAAACATCTCAGTTACCCTCAAAACTAATGACTCCCTTCGTTTGTAACACCTCTTTTGTGTATACTATCATAGAAATTATACATTTTATCTTTTACATATGTGTGTCTCACTCATTGTAATTTGACATTTATCTCAGTATCTAAGGTGTTAGTGACTAGCGCAACAATCAGTATCCAATGCTTGCTGACATAATGAATCTTAAACATAACTTCAACATATACATCACTGAATACTGATCCCTTCTAAGTCTTAAAAATATTACATATAGAAATTAACTATAGAAGCTATTTTTTTTTTTTTTTGGAGACAAGGTCTCACTAAATAGTTCAGGTTGGCCTTGAACTCACAGTAATCCTTCTCCATCAACTTCCCAAGGGCTGGGATTATGGGGATGAGTCACCATGCCTGGCATTCATCCCCAGGCTTTTTTTATTTTATAATTTTTTATTTTGAGACAGGGTCTCACAAAGTTGCTAAATTTCCCAGGGTGGGCCCAAACTCATGATCTTCTTGCTTCAGCTTCATAGACTACTGGGGTTACAGGCCTGACCACCATGCCATGCTTATTTTTCAGCTTTTGAATCACACAACATCAGTTTTTCTCTTAGATAACAGGTACTGTCAGTAATGGTATGTTGCCATTATTATACTTACTTTGCTGAATCTTCAAATTCAATCTTTGTCATACTGCTTAACATACAGATAATCTCATTACAATTCATATTCAACCTAAAATAAAACATCAGCATATAAAATATTCTCTTACAAAACTATGACTATCACCTTCTCTCAACAAATTAGTTGCTGACATTAAAGTAACTAATTTATAAGAAAAGATTTAAATAACTTTTTTTAAATTGGCTGCTTAGTTGGGAAACATTTCTGACCCAAAGTTTCAAATTGTAAGTGCTTGCTCAGTTACTAAATTTAGGCTCCAGTACATTTTTATTCTTGTTTTGGCCTCCTGAATCATGACTCACCTGGGAGGGTTCCTTGGTTTTAGAAAACTAACTTGTGACAATTCACGCTCAAATGTTAACTTCAAAGTCTGGATAATCTAGAATCAAAAGAAAAGTGTTATTCATGTGTTAATTTTCTTTTGTCATAAATATTGCTGAAAGGGTAAGATTTTAGGAAGAAAATTATTTTCAGGTATTTCCTTTATGTAGTCAAAGGCTCAATTTTGGGTACTTGAAGGAATGTATGCAAAGAAATTTGTAACTTTTTTCCCTAAAGGAGCTTAAACTTTTCTGAAGAAATATATTAACAGATAACAACAACATACCAGGTAATAAATGGGATCTAGCTACACTATCAGAGAAAATTTTGATCAGATTCATTTTGCAACTGCGTTGCTATCTTCGTATTTCTCTTTTTTTGCCTCATCTTCCTAACTGAACTAACCAGAGGGAAGAGAAAATTTTGTAATTTTTTTCATTGCCTAATATCTCACATGTAATACACAGAAATTATTATTACTGTTTTTAGAATGAGGGCTGAAGGAAGGACAGTCCAAGTAAGATAGTAGCAAATTCTTCATTTCATTTAAAAGTTAAACCTTTCATTTAAAAATTAAGAGACTGTGGAAGAAGGTCAACCAATGGCTTTTGTTTTACACCTTAGTTCAGACCAAAATGTTACTATCCATGGTAAATAAGACCCCATAGGACTCTACTTTTGCCAGATTCTATACTGTAGGCACAAGATTAGATGACAGAAAATTGCTGCAATTTTTCTGTTCACTTGTACATTTTGCGAGGGGTAAGGAGAAAAAACCATGAATGAGATTTTGACTTAATTTTGGTTTTTTTTTTTTTTTTTTTTTTTTGGTGCTGGGCCTTGCACTTGCTAGGCAAGCACTCTAACCACTGAGAAAAATCCCCAACCCTTTGAATTAAATTTCTAAGTTAAGAGTTCATCCATACCTAAACTGTTTATGAGAAGAAAACAAAGTCTCATTTAGTTTACTACTGTTATGTGTCCTCATTTTTTATTCAGGTGTCCTAGAAATCTTGTTATAGTTTGAATCCATGTATGCCTTCAAAGGTCTGTGTGATAAAGGTTTGATCTCCATCACGGCAGTACCTGGAAGCAGTGGAAACTAAGAGAGGGGACCTAGTGGGAAGGGGAGGCCATGTCCTCAAAGGACACAGTGGGACTTCAGCCCCTTCCTCTGTTTCCTGGCAATGAGGCAAGTGGTTTGCTCTACCATGTGCTCCCACATGATGTGCCCTCACAGGTCTAAAGCAATGGATCCAAACAATCACAGACTAATAGCTTCAAAACCATGAACAAAATAAATCTTTTCTAACCTGATCATCTCAGGTATTTATAATAGTGATGGAAAACTGACAAACGCAAACCTCAATTTCACTTCAGTGTCATCTTACTTGCTCTCAGATAATGCATTATAAAAGACTTTACTACAGTATTTTCCTAAGTGGTAAAAAAGTAATAAAATACTAAAGAAACTGAATATTGTTTGTCTTAAAATTCAAAGTACCTAAGAATCCTAAACTGATATCAATATAGATGGTCCTTGATTTATGGTGGTTCAATTTATGACATTTTGACTTTACAATAGTGTGAAAGCAATATGCATTTCACACTATACTACGAATTTGAATTTAGAACCTTTTCTTGGGATAGTAGTATGTGGTCTGATCCTCTCTCACAATGCTAGACACTGGCAGAAAACTCTATGATCACAACAACAAATACTTTAACACATCAAAAGAGTAAACAATTGACACTCTACAAGTGTACCTTGTTAAACTATGATATTCAGTAGGCTAACTGCATGAATGCATTTTCAACTTACAGTGGTTTATTGGTGTAACCCCAGTGTAAATTAAGGAGCATCTGTATAGGTTAAGATAATCTGAAACACCATATTGCAAAACATGTAAAATAAACTACCACAAATCAACTCACATTGTAAACAATTAAAATTACCTGGTTAAGGTCACAAAATGTCCTCAAAGAAGGTGCCAATTTTAATTCTTTTGCTATCTTCATAGCTGCATCCAAATCATTTTTTTTCTCTTCTATGTAGTTTTTGGTCATTACCAAATGTGATAAATAATCATCTGTATTTCTTACGAGTTCTTCACACAAGTTCTTTTTCCTTCATTGAAGACACCAAAGTTATTTTATAGTATTTCATGAACATTTATGTAAGGATGTATTGGGGGGGTGCTGAGGATTGAACCCAAGGCCAAGGTACATACCAAGGTACACCCCCACCCTTGAGCCCTTAAACTTTTTTTTTTTGAGATAGGGTCTTGCTAAGTCATTAAGTTGCCCACGATATCCTCGAACTTGCAATACTTCTGCCTCAGCCTCCTGGGGTGCTAGAATTATAGGAATATGCCAGTATTCCTTGCTTATAAAAGTGAATTTATAGTGACTAAACAGTATTTGGAAGAGTCTAGGCGATACATTTAAATAACGTGGTTAAATGAGGCATAGAGTAACTCAATAGTTTCTGAAAGGATAATTTTACTAGTTGATAATCATAGCATATATAACATTGTTAAATGAGAAATTCAATTGAACTGAAATATATTACAGTTGAAAGCCACATATACGTGATTAGAGAAAAAGGAAGTTTTGTAAAGACATAGTTATCATGTACAAATATAGCTGCCACAGAATTAAAGGTAGGACTCTAGATCTAGCTCAGTGATGGAGAACCTTCTAGAGCTTTCACAGCCCCCTGAGGCATACATCACATAGGTTTGCCACCACTGATCTAGATCATTCTACCCAATACTAAGAGAAATCCTGCCTGTATCTATCCTATAGTCTCTTGTACCCTTACAAAGACATCTCTGTACTCACTTGTTACAAGGACTTACCTGCACGTTTAAAAATGTCCATCAATAAATACATATTATACAAATGTGAGATTTTAAAATAGACATCACCAAACCAGAATTCAGATAGCAAGTGACCATAATTCCCAAAATGACATTTAGGAAGGGTTATGTAGTTACTTCTTTATTACTTCTAGCTCATTACTCAAAACTGTTTCTGTACATCATTGTGGAATTACATTATGGCAATTAAAAGTATAATTCTTAACTTATTCAATCATTTCATTCATCAAACAAAATGACTTCTAATTATTTTTCTAAAATTAAGTCTGGTCCCTAAAAAAGAAAGCATGCCAAAACTGAAGAGAATGGATATAGGCCTTCAAGGTGAAAAAACATTTCAAAATTCTTTTAGTGACAGTACATACAACCTCTGGAAATGACTTCTTTAGAGGAAAAACGGCCATTTTGATGAGTTACAGAATGTTCCTAAAAACTGGAAGAACCATATTATGATGTCAGCAAAATGGTATACTGGAAAGCCCCCATTTAAGAAGGAAAGAACAGGCAGCTTAGCATAGTGATGCATGTCTATAATCCCAGCACTCTGGGAGGCTGAGGCATGATAACTGCAAGTTCAAGGCCACCCTGGGCTACTTAGTACTTGGTGACTTAGTGAGACTGTCTGAAGGGGTGGGGGGTGCTGTGGTTATAGCTCAATGTGAAGACCCTGTTTTCAGTCCCCAGTACTGCACACCAAGAAGGAGGGGTGTATATGTAAAGTACTAGAACTTTTCTGTGCAACTGACATTAAGCTGTTAACGCAAAACAGATTGTTGCAAGTCTTATAACTTAAGGATGTTGTATATTATTTTCATGGATAATCACAAAGAAACTATAGAATATGCACAAAAAGGAATGAGACAGGAATTAAAATGTGTCACTACAGAAAAAGAAGTAAACACTAAGGAAAGAAGTAAGAGAAGAAATGAGGAAGAACAATAAAACATACAGAAACCAAAAAGGCAAAAATCTGTCCTTACCAGTAATTACTTTAAATTTAAGTGGATCACATTCCCTAGTGAAAAGGCACAGAATGATGAGTAAAATCATGACAAAACTATATGATGTCACAAGAAACTCGCTTTACATCTACGGACATACACTGTTGAAAGTGAAAAGATGGAAAAATATTATTTCATGCAAATAACCAAGAGCTGGGATACCTATACTAATATCATACATAATATACTTTGATATTATAAGCATAAATTCAGCAAACATCAGAATCTCAAAATATAAGAAGCAAAGTTTGATAAATTATATATTTTTTATTAAAATTTCTTAAATTGAGGGACTCATGGACAACAATAATTATTAGGACAGCAATAATTAGGTCAACAATAACTTGTTATATTATTGTATAATTGTTGTATAATTACAATAATTATGGACAAGTCAACATCCACAATTTAAAGGAGGAAAGATTTATTTTGGCTCACAGTTCGTAGTGGTTTTGGTCCACAGTCAGCACTGTCCCTAGCCAAAGGTGACACACAGTGACACAGGGAAAAATCTCTGGGGCCCACAGTCTTCCTGGGGTGGTGGAGGAGTGGGGGAAGAACATGGGTAGCAAACAGCTTCTCTAGCATTCTGAAGAGCTTTCTGAGAAATCTATTTTGTTTCTCAATTCACAGGGAACCTAAGAAAAAAACTAAACAAGCTAGATAACCCAGGGCCAGATAGAAACAAAGCAAAGAGGCAAGGTGGTGGAACCCACGGAAACAAACACACTACTGTTAGTGAAAGCCCAGCTATAACTCCCAGCAGCGGTACTTGACCAGCTAATAACACAGACTACTGGCACAGCTAATCTGGAAGAGCTGGAACTGCTGCTTGCCTTGAATCCCCAGGCAGCCAGCCTTCTGTCCTAGCACCAGTCTCTAACCCAGTGCTCTCCCCCGACAGAGGGAGAAGGCCTGCACAGCAAATTCTGAAAGCTAACAGAACACTCTTGGGAATTTAAAGTGTCCCTAGTAACCACAAAGACCACCTCCGGACTCTGCTCAAGTGGAGTAAGACCAAACCTGCGAACAACAGTAAATACAGATAAGAAGTTAAATGAAGTCTGCAAACAGTACATGAACAAAACTGTAAGTTTCACAAGGAAATAGAAACAAGTTTTAAAAACTAAATAAAATTCTAGTGATAAAGAATACAGTGGCTCAACTTAAAAACTGCAGTAGAAGGGTTAGGGTTAGGGTTAGAGCTGGGGTTAGAAAAAAAATGCAACAGAAAATTTCAATAGCTTGTCTTGGTCAAACTCAAGAATCAGTGAGCTTGCAGAAGTAATATGTGAAACTACCCAATCTTGGGAACTAAAAAAGAGCTTAAAAAAAGATGAAGAAAGTCTATGGAAATTGTGGCACAGTCTCAAAAGACCTAACATAAAAGGAATAAAAGATGAAGGGGAAATAGGGCCCAAATGCATTCCTGTAGAAATACTCAGTGAGTACTGAGCACTCTGGGAGGCTGAGAGAGGAAGACCATGAGTTTGAGACTAGCATGGGAAAATTAGCAGCCTAGGGAGACCCTGCCTCAAAAATACGGATGGGGTGTAGGCCAATGTGAAGGCCCTGCTGCAAACAAACGAACTCAAAAGAGAAAGAAAGAAAAACTGGATGAAAAGTACTAAAGGAAAAAAGTGTCAAGCAAGAATATTACACCCTTTAGAAATAAAGGATTGATAAAGACTTTCTCAGACAAACAAATGCTGAGGGCATCTGTTAAAATCAAGCCTGTCTTGAGAGAAATGCTAAATGTCAGCTTGAAAAGAGAATATTTCAAGCTGAAACAAAACACTACCAGTGTGTAACATGAAAACATCTGAAGATATAAAATCCACAGGTAAAAGTAAATATCCACATTAAAAAAAAACCAAAAAACTCTAATACCCTAATGGCCTTATTGTCTTAGTCACTTTTTCATCACTGAGACAACATACAATGTCCACAATTTAAAGGAGGAGAGGTTTATTCTGGATCACAGTTTACAGTGGTTTTGGTCCACTGTCAGCTGGCTCCAAGGCAGGACTGCATGGCAGAGGAGCACAGTGGAGGAAAGTTGTTCACACTGTGGCTGCAGGAAAGCAGAGAACGAAGGGTAGAGCACAGGGAGGGAGATGTGCCCTTCCAGGTCATGCCCCCAGTGACCTGCCTTTTTGGACCAGACCCGCCTCCTAATACCAAGCCAGCTATAGCACCCCCATAATCTCATCACCTTCCAAAATGCCCCAAACTGTGAAAGCATGAGTCTTTGGGGGGGGGGGACACACAAATATAAACCATAACACTTTCCCAAAGTTTTCCAAAAAACCAAAGTGGAAGGAATCTTTCCATAGTCATTCTGTGGGGCTAGTACTACCCTCTTACCAAAATAAGATTAAGGACACAACAACGAAAGAGAAAACTACAGGCCAACATCCCTGATGCACCTACAGACAAAAATCCTCAACAAAATACAAACAAAGTGAATTCAACAGCATACTGAAATGATCATTCACTGAGATCAAGTGGGATTCATTCCTGGCATAAAAGGATAGTTACAGAAATAAATCAATAAACATGACACATCACATTAACAGACTAAAGCAGAAAAATCACACGATCATTTCAGTAGGTACAGAAAATGCATCTAATAAATTCAACATCTTGTCACAGTAAAAACTCTCAACAACTTGGGTATTTTGTTAGTTTTCCATTACTATAACAATTACCTAAGGTAATCAACTCAAAAAGAGAAAAGATTTACAATGGTTCATGATTTAAAAAGATTCAGTCCATGGTTACCTGGTCCTATTGCTTTCGAGCTTGTGGCAAGATAGTAAATCAGGGCAAGAATACACACAGAGGAAGCTTCTCACCTGATAGCAGCCAGAAAGCAAGGAGAAAGTAACATAAAGGGGCTAAGTCCCAATATCCCCATCATGGGCACGCCCTGTGACCCAAGTTCCCTCTACCAGGCCAACCTTCTAAAAGTTCTATCACCTCCTAATAATGCTGGCCCGGGAACCAAGCCTTCAACACATGGCCTTGTAGGGAACACTTAACATCCAAACTGTAGCAGGGACAGGACATAAAAGTCCACACAGAGCATGCCCATACCTAGTGTCACACTGGGGAAAACAAAAAAGCTTTTCCCTTAAGATTTGAGCAAGACAAAAATGTATACTTTTACTAACACAGTATCAGAAGTCATAGACTCAGTAATCAGGCAAAAGAAAGAAAGAAGAAAGGAAGGAAGAAAAGAGAGAAACCCCTAAATTAAAAGTAGAAAATCAAATCATCCTTGTTTGCAGATGACCTGATCTTGTGCTCAGAAAACCTAAAAATTCTACCAAAAAACTGTTGGAACTAGCAAATTCAATAAATCTTAAGTAAAAGTCAGTAGCATTTCTATATGCTAATAGCCAGTTATCTGAAAGAGAGAACAATCCCATTTATCATAGCTACAAAAATTCTAGGAATAAATTTAGCCAAAGAAGTCAAAGACCCCTATGATTAAGACTACAAAGCACTGATGAAAGAAACTGAAGAGGTTACAATGGAAATGACAACTCATGTTCACAAACAGAATATTGTGGGTTAGAGATTTAGCTCAAGTAGTAGAACCCTTGCCTAGCAAGCACAAGGCCTTCGGTTCCATCCCCACCTCCCACAAAAAAATTAAAAACAAAAAAATAGAATATTTTGAAAATGTATCATCCAAAGTCATCTATATATTCAATACAATCTCCATCAAAATAACAATGTCATTCTTGACAGAATTAGAAAAAAATTATAAACTTTGTATGGAACCACAAAGAACCTCAAGTAGTTGAAACAATCCTGAGCACAAAACGAAGCTGGAGGCAACTTACTACAATACTTTAATAATCAAAACAGAATGAGTCCAGGTGGCTACACCTGGGGCACAGTGCCTGCCCAGAGGCTTCCCAACGGGACTGCTAGCTGCAGGGGCCTGCCCAGCTTCAGCAGGGCGGCCTGGGAAGAGCACGGACAGCCTTCTGATCGGGAGAATACGGCGAGGTGAGGTGAGAGACACTTTCCAGGCCTCAGAAGGCCCGCCCCCACCCCCGCCCCAGGTGGCTACACCTGGGGCACAGCAGGGTCTAAATCCATCAATATATATGCATAAAATCTAGGATTCAACACGGGTAATATTATCTTCTGCGATTCCCCCACCCCCCCTTTTTGTCTATTTTCTTCTTCTTTCTTCTCCCACTGTCCCTCTTTTAGCTTTTTTCTTTGTTACTTTCTTTACCCTTCCCCTCTCCCAAGCCACCATCACCAAGTAGAGCCAACCATGACCTTGTCATTGAAGATAATCCTGGAGGCATAAAGGTCATAAGAGTCAAGAAATACATATACCCAGAAGAAACCACAAAAACAGACATTCCTGAGGAGGACACTATTACCTATGTTTTTGTAACTTCCTATAAAGAAAATATCAAACCAACTCGGAGAACAAGCTAAGAGGGTTAAAGTATATATGTATACAAAGAAAATGACCAGACATAGAAGCAAAACACAACCCCAGACCCCCCAGCCCACCCAGAATAAATATAGAGGACAATGACATCGAGGATATCAGAAGACACCCAATCAAACTCTCAGAGATGATAGCAACAGAAGTTGACAAAAAGATAGGCGTGGCAATAGAGATCATCAGGCTAGAAATAACAGTCCAAGTCAAAAAAGAGATGACAAACATAATGAAAGATTTGCTTAGTGAGTTCAGGGTAGACACATAAGAAAACAGAGGAACCTAGAAAAACAATCGAAAACTTGAATATACAACTTAGCAAAGAAATGGAGCCCATGAAACAGATCCAAACAGATATCCAAGATATAAAAAACTCACTGGAAAGTATATGCAGCCGACTGAATGAGAGCGAAGATAGCATCTCAGAACTAGAAGACGGCTCAGCAATTAGTGAGAATGAAAAGAAAGACCTCTTAAAAATAGCTAGAGAATATGAAAAATCACTACAACATCTGCAAGATAATGCAAAGAGAAACAATATAAGAGTGATAGGAGTGAAGGAAAAAGTAGGAGACAATATGAAGGATCTTAAAAGATTATTTACAGAAGTAATGATGGAAAACTTCCCAAGCATGAGAAAAGAACTCGATATGCAGATAAGTGAGGCATATAGAACCCCAATTACTCATAACCAAAATAAATCCACACCAAGACATATAATAATCAAGATTCCAGAAATTCAGCAAAAGAACAGAATACTGAAAATTATTAGAGAAAAAAGACAAATCACCTATAAAGGTAAACCCATCAGAATCACAGCAGATTTCTCTACACAAACCCTTAAATCAAGGAGAGCCTGGAGCAAAGTACTTCAAGCCTTAAAAGAAAACAATCTCCAACCCAGATTGATGTACCCGGCCAAACTATCTTTCAAATTCAACAATGAAATAAGACACTTCCATGACAAAGAACAACTGAAGAAATTTATAACCTCCAAACCACCTCTACAAAATATCTTGAAGGAGATCCTGGAGAAGGAAAGAGTTAACTACAACTACAAGGACACTAATAAAATCCCACTAGGTAACACAAGCAATTGAACTGAGGTGAAACACAGAACCAACAACAGAAAAGATATATGGCAAAAATGAGTCAACTCATAACAGCTGTAACCATCAATGTAAATGGGCTCAACTCACCTATCAAAAGAAATAGGCTGGCAGAATGGATCAAGAAAGAAGATCCAGCAATATGCTGCATATAAGAGACACATCTAACCCAAAAGGAAATACATAGATTGAAAAATCAAAGGATGGAAAACAGTATTTCATGCAACAGGAAACCAGAAAAAAGCAGGGGTAGCTATCCTAATCTCAGACAAAGTAAACTTCAAACGAAGACTAATCAAGAGGGATAAAGATGGCCATTACATACTTCTCAAGGGAAAGCTCCAAGAGGAAGAAATAACAATCATTAATATTTATGCACCAAATATTGATGCACCTAATTGCATAAAACTAATATTAAGGGACATGAAAGATCGAATAAACACTAACACAATTATAATGGGAGACTTCAACACCCACTCTCACAAAGAGACAGATCAACTAGACAGAAAATTAACAAAGAAATATCAGAACTGAATCAACTCTGTGAACAAATGGACTTAGCAGATGTCTACAGAGTGTTCCACCCTACAACATCAGAATACACATTCTTCTCAGTTGCACACAGGTTGTTTTCCAAAATAGACCACATACTAGCTCATAAAGGATACTTAAGTAAATGTAAGGGAATCGAAATTATCCCATGCATACTATCTTTTCCAAAATAGACCACATACTAGCTCATAAAGGATACTTAAGTAAATGTAAGGGAATCAAAATTATCCCATGCATACTATCTTTTCCAAAATAGACCACATACTAGCTCATAAAGGATACTTAAGTAAATGTAAGGGAATCGAAATTATCCCATGCATACTATCTTTTCCAAAATAGACCACATACTAGCTCATAAAGGATACTTAAGTAAATGTAAGGGAATCGAAATTATCCCATGCATACTATCGGACCATAGTGCATTCAAAAATAGAATTCAATGGTAACAAAAACCAAAAAAACCACATAGACACATGGAAACTAAGTAATATCCTTCTGAATAACAGCTGGGTCACAAAGAAATTAAAGAAGAAATTGAGCAATTTATGCAGTTAAATGTTAATGAGAATACAACATACCGGAACCTATGGGATACAATGAAAGCAGTGCTATGGGGGAAGTTTATCGCATTGAGCTCCCACATCAAGAAGACAGAACGAGCTCAAATAAACAACTTAATGTTGAACCTCAAACAACTAGAAAAAGAAGAACAAATCAAACCTAAAGCTCATACAAGGGAGGAAATCATTAAGATCAGAGCTGAAATCAATGCAGTTGAGACCAAGAAAACAATACAAAGAATCAACGAATCAAAGAGTTGGTTCTTTGGAAGACTAAACAAAATAGACAAACCCCTAGCCAACCTGATCAAAAAAAGGAAAGACCCAAATTCATGCAATAAAAAATGAAAGGGGTGAAGTCATAACTGACCCGTCAGAAATCCAAAGGATCATCAACACCTACTTCATGAACTTATACTCAAACAAGATGGAAAACATGGAAGAAATGGACAGATTCCTAGAAACATACAAATCACCAAAACTAAACCAAGAAGAGATACAAACTCTTAACAAACCAGTATCAGCCATTGAAATTGAAGAGGTGATCAAAAACCTACCAACAAAGAAAAGCCCAGGTCCTGATGGCTTCACAGCTGAATTCTACAAGAAATTCAAAGATGATCTAATACCATTATTCCTCAAACTCTTTAATGAAATTGAAAAGGAAGCAGTACTTCCAAAATCATTCCTGGAAGCAAGCATTACCCTGATACTAAAACCAGAAAAGGACCCAACTGAAAAAG
>PVJO010028510.1:0-17991 GCA_004026905.1 Hystrix cristata
TCCTTTGCACAGCAAGAGCTGGAGCTCGGAGCACTGGCTCCAAGCGCAGTTCTGATGCCTTACACCCCAGGACCACGGTGCTGGGTGAGGGAGAAGGCAGGGAGCACAGTCAGGTCTGTGGGTCCCAGCGCCACACAGCCCCTCCTCCCTCAGAGCAGATGCCTGTGGGGCAGAGGGTTCTGCAGCTTGGTTTCTACTTCAGGCTTTACTCTCTGCTCAAACCTTGGGCTGTACAAACCCACGTTGTAAAGACCGTAAAGCCTGGTGACTCACTCTTTGCAGCTCGAGGTTCTGTTGAGCCTCTTTCTGTCTGGGGAGAGGCAGCGGGTCATCCTGAAGGCGACCCAGGCACCTGGGTAAATGGGAGCTTTTCTCAAGAGCCTGGGTGACTTTGGACACACAGGGCGACCGAGCCTTTCTGCCCTCCATGAACACAGTATGAGCACTACGCACTGGATTTCTCCCTGGCTGGCTTTCAGGGGCTTTTTTTTTTTTTTTTTTGGTCTTTTCTTATTTGAGTCTTTTTTGGTACCAGGAAGCAAACCCAGGGTCTTGCGCTTGCCAGGCAGGCGCCGCGCCGCTGAGCCACATCCCGGCCCTCTGGCTGGCTTTCAAGTGAGATTTCCTTTTCATGTTACTAGGCATGAACATGAATAAACAGACATTTTAGTTTCTATGGTGGTCTCTACTGGTGAAATCACTTTCATCCTCATATTTGCCACCACAGGCTAACGCCTTTTGTATCTGTGATTCTAAGAGTTAGACTTGGAAACCAAGCTATGCTGGAGGTCTTTTTGAGACAAGATGTCAGGGGCTGGGGATTTAGCTCAGTGGTTAGAGTGCTTGCTAACAAGTGCAAGGCCCTGAATTCGCTCCCCAGCACCCCAAAGAAAAAACCAGAAAAAGGAAAAAAAGAGAGAAAGAGAGACAAGAGCTCAGTAAGTACCCCAATCTGGTCTTGAACTTGGCATCCTTCTGCTTCTGCCTCTAAGTAGCTGGAATTATAGACATTTGCACCAACATATATAGCTCACCCTACTTAATCTTTAGGACAACCTGAGGAGATGAGCTTTTACTGATGACACAGACAGGACACGGCTGGGCTCTCCAAGGTCACACAGCTGAGGGAACTGGGGAAAGTGCTGTACGTGGGTGCTCTCAAGGTGCTTCACACCACGGCTGCGCAGTGGAACCAACGATCTTTGCCTGTAACGAGGGACAGACAGGCAGCCAGGAGGGCAGCTGTGGCCGGGTGACCCAGTACTGGAAAGCAGAAGGAGCAGAGGGTGGAAGGGAAAGGAGCCCGAGTAGCCACGTGGACTGGGAGGTGTTGCAATTCTTCCTGCCCTCTGCTGTGTGACCTTGTGGTGCACGGAAGAGATGAGGATATTTCCTGTCCCGCTGATAGTAATAGACCTGCCAACCTTTTTCTTTAGGCGGTTAGAAGCCAGAGGGGGCAAGTTTGGGGCCGGGCCCTAGGGGACGCTGTGTGCTGTCCCGGGCCCGGACACCTCTAGGCCAGGTGCTGTGCGTGCGCAGAAGGTGGGAGACGCGGGAAGCGACCAGGGCTCTGCCTGAGCAGAGCCCATGGAGCCGGGTGGTGGCGTCAGCCACCAGGCTGCCACACAGGCCTCAGGTGTGATGCCACATGCACGTCGTCGAGCACTGGCTCCGGGGCTGGTTCGTATGCACCTTGTTTAGGAGTTCAAATAAGGGGACCCTGATGGTCTAGTTATTGGGGGACAAAGAAATCACGGAATTCTACACCATGAGGAATTCTTCACTCACCACACCGCAAATTTTGAAGTCAGTGGTCTCTATTCGGCTTCTCCAATTATTTCTTTTTTGGTACTAGGGATCCAACCCGGAGGCACTCTACCACCCCGAGTATACCTTTTTTTTTTTTTTTTTTTTTTTTGAGACAGGGTCTTGGTAAATTGCCCAGACTTGCCTTGAACTTGAGATCCTCCTGCTTCGGCCTCCTGAAGTAGCTGGGATCACTGGCATGCATCACGCAGCTTCGACAGCTACCTCTGGGAACCCGGCGGACTCACGGTCCCCAGTCATCTCTTTGCCTGGTCTTCAGACCGCCCCTTTCAGCTCCGTGAAGAGCGGGCTGCAGCGGAAACCCGGGAGCCACCGGCCCTGCGGTCTCATCTCCGCGCCCGCCTGCGGTTCCCGGGCCCGCGTGGACGCTGTCCCGCTCGCGCGGCCGTGACGGTCTCTTCCGTGGCTTCGTGCGTCCCGTGTCGTCACACTCTCGCTCTCGGGTGTCCTTGCCAAACCGCAGCAGGCCGCTCTGCTCAGCGGCCCGGGTCCCCGCGGCGTGGCTGGCAGCGGGCCCGGGCGATCCTCGAGCTGCGGCGCCCCCGGCCGGCCGCCCCGCCGTGTCGCGCAGAGGCCGGAGCTCGGTCCTGCGCTGCCACCTCGCCTAGCGCTCCGGCTGGAAGAGGCGGGCCCTCCTCGGGTCCCGCTGTCCCCTTTTCTGATGCGTCTCTGCTTGGTTGTCTCCCCTAGTGGGCCTGTAATGCCTGTTGCCCAGTGTCCCCAACCCCTGGCCTGTGCCTGCGTTTCACAGTTGGTTAAGGGAATGGGGAGAAGTGGAAAGAAAATTCTTTTTTTTTTTGGTCCGTGTGCTTACAAGGCAAGCACTTTAACCACTGAGCTAAATCCCCAGCCCTGGAAAGCAAATTCTTCATGTTCTTTGGTTTGATTTGGATTCGTTTTGGATCGTTTGAGACACGGTCTCTCACGGTCAGTCCAGGTTGGCTTTGAATTCACTGTGTGGCCCAGGCTCGCTTCTAACAACAATCCTCCTGCCTCAGCCTCCCCATTACTGAGATTACAGGCGTGAACCATCATGATGGGCTTGTAACGTTTTTGAGGTTTTAAAAGTGTAGGTGTGTGGGTTTTTTGAAAGATCGCTAGCCGATCCAGCCCCTCACAGTGAATGGATGCTGTCAGTGTTAATTAGAGACCCAAATCCAAGGAATAAAATCTCCCCACACAGGCTGGCAACTCCGTGTGACCTCTGCGGCAGGGCAGAGAGCAGGGAGCCTGGGAAGGAGCAAGCGCCCTTTCCTCTGGCTGGCGGCTCCCACTCAAGGGACCTTCAGCCCCTCTGCATCCCGGCTGGCCCAGCCTGGTGCCTGGCATGACCTGGGACTTTCCCTGGCCTGGGCCTGAATGCCTGCCGCGCCTCTCCTTGGCCTGGGAACTTGAGGTTGCCTTTCCAAGGCCTCTGTATTAACCAAGAGGAGGGAGGGAGTCAGTGAGTATGTATGAGAGAAGGAGAGAGAGAGGGAGAGAGGGAGAGAGAGATTGGGGGGGTTGTCTGGAGGCTGAATTCCTTCTTCCTTAAGAGGACTGTAGGCGTCTCTCTTAAGGCCTTGAATATATTATGAGGGCAATCTGCCATGCTCAGTCTTGTTTTGGGGGGGTGTTTTTGAGACAGGGTCTCCCTTTGTAGTTCAGGCTGGCCTTGAACTCATTATGTAGCCCAGACTTGAATTTTCAGGGAGCCTTCTGCCTCAGCCTCCAGAGTGCTGCAATTATAGGCAGGTGCCACACTGTTGGCCAGGAGTCTCTTGATTTAAATGTTAATCAGATCTAAAAAATATCTTCTTCACAATAATGTCTAGACTGGTATTTGACCAAACATCTGGGCACAACAGCCTACCAAAGTTGACACATGAGATTATCTATCACAACATCCACTTGCTTGTTAAATGAGCTACAACAGGGTTTAGTTTTATGGTACTGGGGATTGAACTCAAGGCACTCTATCTCTGACCTGCATCCCCAGTCCTATCTATCTATCTACCTCTCTATCTATCTATTGAGAGAAGTTTTTGTTTAGTTGCTCAGGTTGTCCAGGAACTTGGGATCTTCCTGCTTCAGCCTCCTGAGCTGCTGGGATGACAGGCATGCTGCACCATGCTGGGCTTCTTGCTTTTTTGAGACTCAAACAATAACAACATTATTCTGTCAGTAACAGCTACTTTCTTTCTTTTTTGGGCGGTGGGTGCTGGGGATCAAACTCAGGGCCTTGCACTTGCTAGACAGCCCTTTTCTCCTTACTCTCATGGGGGCCTGGCCTGGCCCCTGGGATGTGCATCTTGTGGGAGATGGTGGGAAAGAGGCCAGACCGAATGCCCAGAGGAGGCTCCTGTGGGATTTACTGAGAGGCAGGAGACCTGGGCCCAGCCCTGTCAGACACTTGTGGCCGGAGGTGGGCTGGAGTCCTCAAGGGCCTGGTGCCGATGTCTGGTAGCTGAGCTCATTGCGACTTGTTTACTTCTAGCACTAACCTCACCTGTGACTGCTTCTCACCCTGTCCCTCACTCGCCTGAGCCTGCCTGCTCTGCAAAGCCCTGCAGTCCTTCATCTCCGCTGAGACTAGCTGCCCCTCTCTGTGCTGTGCTCCTGACAGTCAAAAACGGGCACGAGTGGAAGAGAACCACTGTGAAAACCACCTCAGGTGGATGCATAGCCTTCGAGTCTCCTCAGTCCATTGCCACAAGGGACGACTCCACAAGCCTTGAAGAGTAAAGTCACCAAAGCCCAGAAGTAGCCTAGGGAAGGGGACTCTGGACATTATCTGCCCTGGGTGTTCTTTGCTTCACGCCCAGAACTCACAGTTGAAACCCAGCAGAGTTATAGCAGGAGGGGCTGAGTGGCTGGGGCGGAGGTTAGAGTGCGGCCAACTGGCCGGCAAGTGGGTGTGACCGTCGACAGGCACTCAGACTCTGCACCTGGAACCCATTGAAAGTGCTATCTTCAATTCTTTGTTTTTGAGCCAGGGTCTCACTATATAGTTCAGGCTGGCCTTGAACATGTGGCGATCTTCCTGATCCTCCTGCCTCAGCCTCCTGAATGCTGAGATTACAGGCGTGAACCAACACACCCTGTCGTGCTACCTCAGTTCTATCAGTGAGAACTGAAGCAGGTTTTTGATCGCATGGCCTAGCCCTGACGTCAGCCTGAGGAGTGAGAGAGACAAAAGTCTGTGAGCCTTAAACCCATGGCCGCTGTGAGCCTCTCCACCGGCGCTGCCCCCCATATATATGTTTTTGGTGCTGGGGATGGAACTCAGGCCTGGCACTTGCTAGGCAAGCGCTCTACCACTGAGCTACATCCCCAGCCCCTTGTAAATTCTTATGCATTTGTGTATCATGCATGAAATCTGTTTCTCTAGTGAGCACTGACTGACACAAACCGAGACTTCCATATCCAGCAAACTTCCCTTCAAAAATGAACAACAACAGACATTCCCAGATAAATTAACGCTGAGAAATTCTGATACTGGCAGACATGTTTTATAAAAACACTAAAGGAAGTCCTCCAGCTGGGCAAAAAGACACCACACAGAAACTCAAATCCCCATTATGAGTAAGTAGTTATATTATGAATAAGTAAATAGAAAACACTGGATAAATATATATATATATTTTTAGTGTTCTCTTCACTGATTTAAAAGACAACCGCACAAAATAATTGTAAAACGACCAGATGTGGTGGTGCACACCTATAATCCCAGCACTCAAGGGGCTGAGGCAGGAGGACTGCCACAAATTCAAGGCTAGCCTGGAGTACATAGTAAGACCTTCTCTCAAAAAACAGAAACAAAAACAAATTGTAAAACAATTACTAGGTTCGTAACACACAAAGATGTAATTTGTATGGAAATAACAGCACAAAATAGAAGGAGGGAAAAGAACAACTTTGGAACAAATTCTCCATATAAATTAGTATTAATGTAAAATGGATTTTTTTTTATTATCTTTGTTTTGTTTTGTTTTGTTTTTTTTCTTTGTTTTGTTTTTTGAGACAGGGTCTCACTATGTAGTTCAGTCTGGCCTTGAAGTCACTACAATCCTCCTGCCCCAGCCTACTGAGTGCTGGATCACAGGCATGCACTACCATGCCCAGTGTGAATTGTTTTAATTCATAAAGCAATGCCAAGAGCAACTACTAAGAATATCATTCAAAAAACATCAGACCAATAAAGTAATTACAATGAAACACTAGAGAACTTTTAACACCAACAGTAAAGGAGGACAAGGAACCAAAAAGATCTAAGACATCCAACTGAGTGTACTGGCAAATGCCTGCAGTCCCAGCACTTAGGAGGCTGAGGCAGGAGGATTGCTGTGTGTTGGAGGCCAGGCTGAACTATGTAAATACATAGCGAGACCTCAACTCAAAAAAAAAAAAAAAAGGAAGGAAGGAAGAAGGGTGGGCAGGCCGTTAAATGGGAGTGTCAATTAGAAAGAAAGTAAAACTTACATGTTGCTACTGCTAGTTAGTGGTTGCACACACTTCCTTCCAGGTTGTAGAACCAGGTAAACACATGAGAGAGAATTCCAGCTGCTCCACATCGCTGCCAGAATGGAACAGACCTGCCTTTATCTCAGGCACTCAGCTGCTTATCTCCACAGAAGCTTTATCTGGACTTTCCTGGTCACTGAGATTAAGCACTGCCCCCCGCTTTGCTTTTTGAGACAGGGTCTCACTAAGTAGTCCAGGCTGGCCTCAAACTCACAGCAATCCTCCTGCCTCAGCCTCCCAAGTGCTGGAATTCTAGGTGTGTGCTACCACACATGGCTTTTTTCATGGTTGTTGGCCTTACCTATTTCCTTTTTTGTGAAGGGTCTGTTCCAGTCTTTTGCACATTTTTCTATTGATTTTTTTTTTTTTATTTCAACGATTTGTAGGTCTCCATCAAGCCCAAAGAGAAATCCCCCCTTTGGATATCTTCCAGTTTGGGGCCCTCTTCACTCTTGTTAATGGTATGTTTTGATAAACAAAATCTCTTGATTTCAATGTTCAATTTATAATTTTTTCAATATAGTTTTGTTTTTGGCAGTATGGGAATTGAACTCAGGGTTCATGCATGCTAGGCAAGTATTCTAGCACTGAGTTACAACCACCAGCCTGCCCTTTTCTCTTTTTGTTTTTTGGTGTTGTAGTTAAAAAATCTTTGTTTACCCTATTGCAATGGTTACTTTATTGACTACCTTACTGCAATGAAGTTCAACCTGACTGGTTTGGGGACCCACTGGAGTTTGGTGGAGCACAATTCCGGGGGCCCAAGTGAGTCATGGATGCATGACCTTGACCATGGGTATGTCTCCTCTTCCCTCTTTTTGCTCACTCCCTCCTCTGCTGCTGTTCCCTGCTCTTACTTCCTAGCTGCTGTACGTAGCAGCTTTGCTCCACCACACTCTTCTGGCATGATTCTTCACTGAGCCAGCAGACCATGGACTGAACCCCCTGAAACTGTGAGCCAAATTAGTGCTCTCCTTTATATTATGGGTATCAGGGATTGTGTCCCAGGGATGGGAAAACTGATACACTTAAGATCATAAAGATACACTCCTATGTTTTCTTCTAAAAATTTTTAGTTCCAAATTTAGACACATCATCCTGCTGAGCTTAGTTTTCATGATGCCTTGCCAAGGGTTGAGATTATAATTCATTTCCTGTGGATATCAAGTTGGTCTAGCACTATTTATCAAAAGTACTACCCTTTTCCACAGCACTGCATTACCACCTGTGGTGTAAAATGGTACATGTACAGGGCTTCAGACTCTGTTCTGCTCCACTGGTCCACATGCCCTTCCTTGGGCAGGACTACTGCCTGTGTTATATTCAGTTTCAGATTTCTTGGCCCCAAAGGAGTGAGGCTTCCAGCTTTGTAGCTCTTCAGGATTGGCTTGGATATTCCAGGTCCTTTATAATTTCATATAAACTTTAGAATTAGCTTAGTCTGGGCTGAGGATTTAGCTCAGTGGTTAGAATGCTTACCTAGCAAGTGCAAGGCCCCAACTTTGATCCCCAGCACCAAAAAAAAGAATTAGCTTGTAAGCACAAGGCCCTGAGTTCAATCCCCAGCGTGCACACACACATATACACGAATTAGCTTTCAAAATTTTTTTTTTTGGTACTGGGGATTGAACTCAGGGCCTTGTGCTTGCAAGGTGAGCGCTCTAACCACTGAGCTAAATCCCCAGCCCTAGCTTGTCAATTTTCTAACAAAAATTTTAAAAATTGGGATTGAAATCATGTATCAGTTTGGGAAGAACCAACAACCTTATAATAACGAGTGTTCCAATGCATGCACATGGTATATCCCTCCATTTTATTTATATTTTGATTTCTAGGATCTTGATGGTTTTGATGCTTTCATAAATGTAACTTCATTTCCTATTCATAGCTGTTATGTAGAAAGATAATTTCTTTTTCTATATTCACCTGATATCCAGTCACCTTGGTGAACTCATTTATCAATTCTAATAGTTTATACTTTTTTGGGGGGGCAGTGCAGGAGATTGAACTCAGGGCCTTCCCCCTGAACTAGAGCCCCAGCCCTTTTTCATTTTTCATTCTGAGACAAGGTCTTGCTAAAATTGCCCAGACTGGGCTTGAACTCGCAATCCTGCTTCAGCCTCCCAGAATGCTGGTATTACACACATGTACCACCATGCCCAATTTTTTTTTTTTGGTGCTGGGGATCGAACTCAGGGCCTTGTGCTTGCAAGGCAAACCATGCCCAATTTCATAGTTTGTACATTTAAAAATTTGCTACATATACAATCACATTGCTTACAAATAATTCAAAATTTCATTTCTAGTACTTATGCTTTTTATTTAAAACTTTTCTGAAGTGTAAATATCATAAAATTCACATATTTTAAGCATATAACTTAGCTCTTTTGGCAAATTTACCAAGTTGTACAACATCACTATAATCATTTTAGAACATTATCATCATCCTAACACAATTCCTCATATCCATTTATTTATTTTTGAGACAGGGTCTCACTATGTAGCACAGGCTGGCCTCATACTTGCAGCAATCCTTCTGCCTCAGCCTCTCAAATGCTGGGATTACAAGTGTGCGCCACCACGCCTGGTTCTTTGCTTCTGAGAGAGTCCTACTATGTTGCTCAGGCTGGTCTCAAACGATCCTCCTGCCTCAGCCTGCTGAGAGCTGGGATTGCAGGTGTACACACCTGGCTCATCAGTATTCTTTAAAATAAAATTCTTTTCTGGGCCCGACTGAGACTCACACATCACCTGTGGTCATCATAGCTCCAGTCTCCTTGGATCTAGAAGAGTCCTCCAGTGTTACCTTTCACACTGCAGAATGCGGCTCCCTCAGTCTAGGTGGCTGGCTCAGGGTTGGCCTCAGCTCTGCGCTCTGCAGGAAGCTTGAGAGGACGTCCTGGCGCATCGTACCAGGAGGCCTCTCATATTTATTTGTTCCATTTCTGGCAACGGTGACTTTGCCAGAAACGGAACAAATAAACGGTGACCAAGTGGCTGCACTCTGCCAGCTTTCACTAACTCTCAATTACTTTTTTTCTTCTTTATAGTTAAGTAATTTGTGGCAAGATACCTTGAAAATATGTGAATATTTTGTATTCCAAACACAAAAGAACAAACCAAGTGTACAAACCAGAACTTTCATCCATGTTTTATCACCTATTGAAGTGGCCTGCCAATGCAATTATCACTAGGATAGTTGTCAAATATTGATATTAAAAGAAATTTTTTTTGGGCTGGGGATTTAGCTCAGCGGTTAAAGTGCTTGCCTTGCAAGCACAAGGACCCGAGTTCGATCCCCAGCACCAAAAAAAAAAAAAAAAAAAAAAAAAATTTGAGACAAGATCTTATTAGGTCATTCGGGCCAGCCTTGAAATTACTATGGAGCCCAGGTTGGCCTCAAACTCAGGGTGATTCTCCTGCCTCAGCCTCCTGAGTGCTGGGACTACAGGTGTGCGCGCCATCATGCCCAGCTGAAATCTCCTAATTTATTATACGCTTACTAGTTGGAGGTCTACAGACTTCTTTTGTGGGGAGTGCTGGGGATCAAACTCAGGGCCTTGCACTTGCTAGGCAAGCACTCTACCCCTGAGCTAAATCCTCAACCCCTATGGACTGTTGTATTTGTTTATGTGTGTGCCACCATACCCGGCTGTCTCTTTTTGAGAATCTGGGACATTACCCTCTCAGCCTTGTGACTGCAGAATTCTGCTCTGTTCTACACAAGTTTGGGCTTAGCTTTTTTTTTCTGCCAAGATTAAGGACTGAACCTAGGGCCTTCACAGTGAGCTACATCCCCAGCCCTTTTATTTTTAGTCTTGTTAAAGTACTAAATTGCCCGGGCTTGGCTTGAACTTGTGATCCTCTTGCCTCAGCCTCACAGAGTGCCAGAATTATAGGCATACATCATCGTACCTGGGGTTCGGGATTTAGCTCAGTCGTAGAGCACTTACTAAGTAAGCACAAGGCCCTGAGTTTGATACCCAGCACCAAAAAACAAAAACAGAAACGAAAAACCATGCTTGGTTCAGCTTTTTAGGTTCAGATTTCAGCAAATGGCTCAAGTCCTGGCTTCGATGTGACTCTCGAATACTACAGGTATCCCCTCCAGCCTTCGGCCCTCTGCCCAGGGCTGCCCTGGACCCTCGGCCTCCGGCTGGTCACAAGTGCAGGCGGCTGCGCGCCATCTCTTCCCCTGGCCACGATCTCAGCCTCTGTGGCTTCTGCAACTCACTCAAACCACACAAATCCCATTTCTCTGGCCTTTGTAGCCATTTTCTTTGGGACCATTATTCAGCTGTAACTCCACTGTACCCAGAGGTGGAATTCAGTTATACCTACAGGATATATTTATGGAGAGAATTTCTAGTTCAGAGTGTGAGGATACAATTCATCTGTCTTGATCTTTGCTAATCTTATAAATAAGACACCTTACTTTACAGTTTTGCCTAATAATGAAGCTGAGTCATCTTTTCATAGTTACATGCTTCTCCCTAGAGCAAAGTTTCACAGGGTTAGGAGGACATGTGTCTCTCCTAATCACACATGCCAGAAACAAGCTGTAGCAGTCTCGGCACACATCTTCGATGCGCAAGGGCACCTGCGGTCCCGTGAACACGCTCCTTCGCGGGGTGTCACCCTGTTTCCCTTGTGATGTTCGTTTTTCTCATGGAGTGGTAGCAGAGATCGCGCCTTCATTTCTGATGCCCCGGCCTGTGCTTGCCCTGAGGTGCGCAGCTGCTAACTGACCCTGGAGTTGTTTCCAGGAGGTGGCCAAGCACGCCGACCTTCAGCTGCTCAGAGACTGCTGCCCTGTTCCAGCCTTGGCTTTGTCTGTTGTGTGGCACAGGCAGCTCTGAGGCTAAGGAGCGCTGCACCTCTCTGCTAAGCCAGACAAGTCAGGGACCTGCGACTTGGGTGCAACTCCTCGCTTCCTGGCGGAGACGGACCCAGCCCAGAGGGCCACACAGCTCACAGTGGGCAGCCCTGCCAATGATGGCACCGACTACTGCGCGACCCAATATGCCATCACACCCTGGGCGGAAGCACAACCCCCCACTTCCTGACCCTGCACTCAGCCTGCTTGCTCCAGCCTCAGGTCCTCCTCCCTCCCAATTCGTGCAGCTCTAGGACAGCACCTGCCCCTCAAGGGTCTCAGGTCCAGGGGGAGGAGGTCCTGGGGCCCTGCTCAGGGCCACGGTTACCTTGGGAGGCGGCACCCTGCCTTGGGAGCAGGGCCCGGGCCAGGTGACAGAGGATTGAGGTTCTCCTCTTCCTTCTGCAGCCTCAGACCCGGACAGCCCAAATCCACCGTGTCTTCCATTCTCCTTTGTGGATTTTCACTTTTAAGACCTCCGTGGCAGCGTGTACACCTACAATCCATGCACTCTGGGAGGCTGAGGTAGGAGAATAAGGAGGCAAGAGTCCAACCTAGGCAATGTAGTGAGTCAGTGAGATCATGTTTCAAAATAATAAAATAGGTGCTGTGGATGTAGCTCAGTGCAAAGGCCCTGGGTTCAATCCCCATCTCAAAAAAAAAAAAAAATCTGTATCCTGAAGGTACAGACAGATCCCTGCTGTGCAGGCTGGTCATGTCCTACCTAAGGGAAAACCAGGACATGTGCCATGAAGCTGGGGGACAGCTACCCTGTCAATGCCCTTTTGGGGAGATGGCAGAGGAGAGTTAGTGGCGGGCATGAGCTGTGCTCCAGGTGCAGAAGGCTAGAGCTGGATGGAGCGAGCTGGGCAGTGGAGATGTCCCCTCAGAATGATCCCCAAATGCTGACCTGTGACCATTCTGGTATGTCTGCGCCTCCAACTTCCACTGTCAAACACACCCACTTGACAACTACTGACAGAGGACTGAGCACTGAGGTCAGGATCTGCAAGGCTAGGCCAGACCCAAACCAATGTCTGCAGCACAGGAAAGCGCGCTTCGAGTCTTCACAGAACAGAGGAGATTGGAGGGGACCTTCTGGACGAGGGCACTAGGCCCATCCTCGGCACCTGGGCACCACCCCACCACACCCAGCCCCAGGCTACAGAGCGAAGGGAACAGAACCCACTGTCCCCACAGGGAAGGCGGGCTTTCCACCTATGGAACAAACATCAGTTTGTGCACAAATCCCTACAGATACCAAACTCTGCCATGCTCAGGTCTCTTACAGAAGTGGGTGGATTTGCCTATGACCTGTACACAACTTGCTGTGTCCTTTACATTACCTCCACATTGCTCACGATGCCTAAAACAATGCAAATGCTATGTAAACAGCTGTGCTGTACTCTTTAGGTAATAATGAAGAGTAAAGTCCACACTGACTCTGAACCTAGTCGCTGCTCCCCAGCTGCCTGTGGGGGCCTCTCACCCAGGAGGGCAGAGGAGCAGCCCCTGGTTACAGGCCCCGGCAACCCCACAAGGCCTCCAGAGGGAAGGCACTGCTGACAAGGAGGCCTGACCCTGGACCCCACTTCCGGAGCTTTGACCCAAACCGGGCAGTCTCACCTAGACACTGAGGGCTTCTCACACTGTGCTTCTCACACCAGGGGCTGCTGTCAGACAGAGGAGCATCTGTGCTTAGGACTCAGGAGGCCCCCAAATCCCTCTCCTTCCCGCTTCATTCATCTCCTGCCTCCAAAGTGACAGCGCCGACAGACTGGAGGGGTCCTAGGCTGCACTTCCCTCTCTGCATACCCATTCCCCACTCGAATCATGGAGCAGACCTGACCACCTCAAGAATCCTTCTACCAGTATATCTCCTAAGCTATTAACTTTCAACATGGAGATGCACATTAGCTTTGCCAAGGGGGAGCAGGAGAGCAGGCATGGGCTGTTGGCTGGGGAGGAGACCTGGGTGGGCAGGGGCCAGGAGCCTCTTGCCGGGCTGGCCTTCCCTGGGCTGGACAGCCTCTGGGCCTGCTGCCCCACATGGCAGCACAGTGAGTGATTCTGGACGCAGCCGCCCGAATCGGCGACCCCGGAGAGGACTTCCAGCTCTGCCCCGGCAGGCAGCATGCGAGGCAGAGGTTTCCCTTCCTCTGCACGCCCCGCAGTGCTACCCTGTGGCACTCAGTGGGGCTCCGGTGAGGTCACAGCTCAGTTCCATAAACTTCTACGACTCAGCAGGTGGTTGGGGATTCCTCCCAGTTACCACAGAGAAGATTTAACAAGTACAAACCTGCAAACTCTTTATTAAATTCTCCCATTTCATCTGTACAGAAAAAAATGCACATTATGTTCAGAATCTCAGTAACATCTCAAAATTACACAGCATGAACATGTAAAAACAAGGAACTGCTGGGATTTTATACATAGAAAGGAAACCCATTTACAAAAGAGGCTTGTTAATTGTACTTTTTTCTTTCTTTCAGAAAAAAAAAAAGACAAGAAATAAAGAAAAATCAGAGGCCCAAATCTACACGGCAGTAGTGCGCAGCCTGTTTTCCTGCCAGGACCCACCCAAGGACCTGTCCCAACCACCTGCAGAGGAACAGGTGTGGCAGAAGCCCCCAGGGATCTGGGGGCAGATGCCAGTCCTGTGTTGGGGGAATGGCCAAGCACAACCCAGAGGCTGGCCCACACTGTGCCCTTGCCTGAGAAGAGTGCTCCGGGCCAGGCTCCCTGCGCACTGGGAGGGGGGGAGGGGAGATCCTCCTGTGATCCTGTCACCACCAGCCAGTGTAGACAGCCTCATCTTTGTGTTCCCGGTGACAGTCCCCTTCCTGTGTCCCCATAGTAGTCTCACCAGATGGCATAGGGGAGTGTGTCACCATCAAGTCCAGCCTGGCTTGCTTACAACTCACCTGCTGTCTAAGGCCTGAGTGGGAAGAGGGATTTGACTTAAGATTCGATTGCCCTGACATGTGATCCTGGCCCTCTCTGTTGGAAGGACCAAGGTGGAGTGTGGTGACAGGGTGGCCGACCAAAGACAAATGGAAGGAGGGGAGGCTGGAGCGTCAGATCCGGCCTAGGGTGCCTTGGGAGCCAAAGCCAAGTGGTGAGAAGTGAGCTGGGAGACAAGGCCCTGAAGGCCCCGAGGAACTCCACTTTACAGAACCACTCAGGAGTGCTCACATGGCATGGGATCTGAGGGAGCGTTCTGAGCTTTGACATTTTTCCAACTCATAAGAAGCTAAAATCCAAGTAAACATACTGAAACGCACATATCCACAAAGCTGTGTTCTTCTCCTGGTTCTATGGCCACATTTTAGGGTACAGCTACCAGGCTGGGCTGGTTGACTTCTGAGGGCCTAAGTGTCCTTTCCCCACCTGCCTTACGTATTGAGATGGGCGTGCATGGAGAAGGGTGTTTCTGTGATAGAGCACGGAGGAATGGGAAGGGAAGGCTTTTTCTCAAGGGGACCTGAGACCAGTGAGGAAAGGAGGCCCAGGAAGCCCTCTTCCCACCAATGACACATCACAGCGGACCTTCAGGACAGAAGTGGTACCATAAGCCTGGATGTGGAGAGGACGGACATTTCTAGAAGTCACAATGATACACAGGAGTACATTTCCTTCTGGGAAGGTCAAGGGCCTTGAACCACCTAATTCTCAATTTGTTTGATAAAATGCAAATAGCAATGTCTTTGCCATTGCATTCTTCTATTAGCTGACCTCAGGAAATAGGAAGACATGAAATCTGACAGTAACTTTCTGTTGCATTTTCTAGGAAAGTGTCCCCCCATTCAAGTTTTTCAATGTATCCCAGGAGAGCAAGCACAGGATGAGATGCATAGCCAGGCTACCTGTGGCGAGTTCCTGTCAATACCGGCTCATTAAATACTAGCTCATTGTTTGTCCTAGAATTCCCCTTGCTTTTAAGTGATTTCACTCACTGGATCAGATAAGCCCCTGGATCCACAGAACCAGGCCTGGAAGTGGCAGCCAGAGGCCTCCCAGGAATGCAGAGGATGAGGGCTTTCTGGGGCCTGGACCTAATAAGTTCTCCTGTTGGCACATCTTGCCAAAAGACCTGTCCTGGAACAGCAGCAATGGCAGGGAAGTCCAGGGATGCACCAAAGCAGAGAACAGCTCACTCAGAAACTCTCATTTGGTGGGTGGAGCCCCCTGGCAGACAGCAGTTAGTCCTGTCCTTGGTATTCTGTCCAGATCTCTAAGCTCCCTTTCCTGTGCCTCTAGACCTGGTGCAGGCTCCCAGAGCCTTGGAGGGAGGTGGAGCACTATGTCTAAGAGTCTCTGAGACACTGGCATGAGCTGGCAAGGACAGATGACAACAACCTGACTGCTGTACCCGGAGCTGTGGCCTTGTCCCAAACCCTGTTCACGGACTAGACATCGCGGGGACGGATAAAGGGCAGAGCCAGTGTCAGCTCCTGACTTGTTCCCAGCTAGCTGGTTTATGATCTTGACTGACCCATGGGGCCAGGGACCCAGTGCCCTAGAACCTGCTCTGTGATGCCAAATGAAGTACAGAATGGGTGGGACTGGGCCACCAGTACAGATAGTGCTAGGTCCCCTGGACTTAGGAAAATTTGCTCAAGACCTTTCCAGTCTTAGGAAACCACTTCAAAGAGGATGGTGTAGATTTTCTTGTAACAAGAAATTCCAGATACCTGCAGAGTGATCCTTTCTATTTCTAAATATGACAAATGTTTCATGAACCAAATTCACTGGACCGCCAAATCTGCTGCAGACTACTAAGGGGATTTCCTGTCAGTTCAGAAAGAATAGAAATATGGAGACACATCAGAATCATAAGATGCTTTCCATGTGTTAGGAGGGAGGCTGAAGAGACAGGGAGTGATGCTCTCACCCATGGAATAGGAATCCTATCCTGAAAAGCACACTGCCATGTCGCCAGCTACATCCCACGATGCCTGGCACCCCCCATGCCATGGGAAGCTGCATAGGGGAAAAAGCCCTCCAGGCCAGCTCAGCTCAGCCTGCAGAGCCTGTGTACAAGTGTGTGTGGTGCTCACACTGCAACGTTGTCATGAGACTGAGGATTTCCAGGACAGCTACTGTGAATCAGAAGACCCTAAGAGCAGAATTGTGGGGACCAGGGAGCTTAGCAGCTTTCCTTGGTGGCTTGTATTACCCAAGGCTGGGGACATACAACTGGCTTCTGGAACCCACCGCCTCTAGGAAAGGCAGCAAAAAAGACAAAGGAAAGAAAAGAAAGAGAACCACAGTATTCAAAGATACGTCAGTCAGGTTAGACAAGGAGTATTTGGATCAACTGATCTGCAATGGACACAGCTTGTACTGAACAGACTTCAGGGAAGACAGATGTCACTTGGGTCCCGGCACTCATGGGCCATGCCAATGGGGCAGGAGGAGGAGGGGCGCTGTGAAGGGTCTGGGTCTACAGGGACAGTTTTAGGCACATGATTTATAATACTTTGTGGACTTCTAACAGGTTAATAAAATATATATTATATAAATATATCTCCTACTGTACATGCTGCCCTCCTGCGCAGCCACTGTGACGCCATAGCCCCGACTCAACCAGAGTGAGCCAGGCTGAATTGTGATGCCCAGACTCCTCTTTCCTGTGCCCCAAACCTGTCATCTCCATGCTGGAGGGACAAGGGAGGACAGCCAGGAATGGTGCCCCTGTAAAGCTCAGATTCCAGAAAGACTGATAAATCACTGAAATATAACACTTAGCCAGTGCCTACTAAGGTACATACACACAGCAAATGGACAGAGAGAAAAGAATGGAGAAAATCCTCCATCTTCTAATGCGATCACTTGCTATATCCTCCATGTGGGGCCCAGAGGAGTCTGTCTGGGAATCTGGCTGGAGCGTGCAGGGAGGCCAAGTGGGACACCAGTCGCCCTAGACCATGCTACGTCTCTACAGGACACTGTCTCTGATCTGTACTGCAGCTGGGAAAGATACCTGCTCTCCTTCCTGCTCTGTCCTCCCAGCCCATCTCAGTCACTGCTCCTGGTGGCAGCGAACTTCTGGAGTGACGGCATGCTCAGCAGGCTGACTGACCTCGCTGCAACAGTCCTGCACCATCCCAGGGAGGAAGGTGATGGTTCCTGCTGCCTGCACACTCAGAATCCAGCCTCTCACTGCAGATCCGTGGACAGCCCCACTTCCCAGACTTCTGAGCCGCACCCAGCCCCTTGCCTTCAGCTCAGGGAGGTTCACACCTTATTGCACTGTGGTAAGGCGATCACAGAAATACCGATGGCCACGGGACTGTGACCAGCAGTAGCTCATTTTCGGTGACAGCTGGAAGCAAATAGGACCCAAATCAGGCTGGTTAGTGGCTTCCCACTATTCAGTGACGTCCCCGGCCTGGCAAGGCATAAAGGTGCTTCTGGGAGATGAGCCAGACATCTCAGTAACCACGTAATGGGAGTGTGTGTCTTCTCCAAGTCCTGCCTTCATCTGACGAAGTTACACGGAAGAAAGAACCCTGCTGCCCAAGTCAAGCCCGGAGGAGATGTGTTACTATATACATTTTTTTCTTTCTTTAAAAATTTCTTTCCTCTTTTTGGTAGTTCTTTAAAAAAAGCATTTGAGTTGCAGGTCAGGTGAGTTGGTTCTGGAAGAATTGGTAGTTCTGCTGTAGGATAGAGACTTGTCTACAGGCAGGTAAACCCAAGTTTGCCGACAAGGCAACCACCAAAGCGGCCAGATGCGGATGCTGCACAGACAGCAGAGGAAGAGGAGGAGGAGGAGGAGG
>PVJO010028511.1:0-18034 GCA_004026905.1 Hystrix cristata
CATTAATTGGTTGTGTTTAATATGTAGTGACATTTTAATCAACTCAATAAATATTTCCATAAAACCCTCATGTAAGCTGTATTCATCTTCTATTATCAGAGAAGGCCAGGGGAAGTAATTGAGGTGTTCAGTAAACATTTATTGAATTAAGTCAAATAAGTGGTGAGCATGTAAAGATCCTGTCACCCATCTTTTCAGATTTCCAGCTGCACCCTGTGTCATCTCACCTTACTTCTGAATGCCCACCACATGCTGGATTTGCAGCATCTTGAGACATATTCAGTTTCTGAATACAGGAGAGGGTATCATATGAAAGTCTCAAAAATGAATAAAATAGGGCTTCACTTTGACTTAAAAATGAAACCTAAGCAAAACCTACAATGTAATGTTGAAAAAGCTAAAGAAGAGCCAAATAAATTGAAAGGTAAACATGTTCATGGGTCAAAAGACGTAATATTATTAAGAGGCAATAATTTCCAAATTGATCTATGGTTTCAATATAATTCTTACCAAATTACAGTCACTTCTTTGCAGAAAGTCACAGACTAATCGTAAAATTTATGTGGAAATACATAAACTTATGTGGGACTCAGAAAAATCAGAACTTTTTTTTTTGTGGTGGCGGGGATCAAACTATGGGCCCTGTATATGCTAGGCAAGTGTTCTACTACTGAGCTACACTCCCAGCCCCAAGCAAAACAATCTTTAAAGGGAACAAAGTTGTAGAACCCAGACTTCCCAAATTCAAAGCTTATTATGTAGCTACAGTAGTCAAGACATTGTGACCCAAATATAAACATATACATCAGTGAAATGAAATTAAAAATCCAGAAATAAACCCTCATATTTGTGATCAATTAATTTTCAACAAGGGTACTAAGACCATTCACTTGAGGAGAGTTTTTTCAAAAAATTGTGCTGGCGTGCTGAATATGGTGGCACAATCCTTTAATCCCAGCACTGGGGAGGCCGGGGCAGGAAGATCATGATTTTAAGTCCAGCCTGGGCTATATAGTGAATTCAAGGGCCAGCCTGAGGTACATAGTGAGACTCTGTCTCAAAAAAAAGAAGTTCTGAGACAACTAGATATTCACATGCAAAAGAATGAATTTGGAGCTGGGTGTGGTGGCGAACACCTGTAATTCCAGCACTCTGGGAGTCTGAGTCAGGAGGATCTCAAGTTCAAGCTCAGCCAGAGCAATTTACCAAGACCTTGTATCAAAAAGTAAGAGAAAAATATGAAAAAGCGTTGGGGAATTAGTTCAGTACAGAGGCCTTGGCTGGGTTCAATCCCTGATACTAAAGATGGAAAAAAAGACAGTGAGGGACTGGGGATTTACCTCAAGTGGTAGAGTGCTTGCCTAACAAGCACAAGGCCCTGAGTTTGATCCCTAGCACCCAAAAAAACAAAACAAAACAAAAAGACAATGAAGTTGGGCTCCTACCTCACACTATATATAAAAGTTAACTCAAAATAAATCAAAGTCTTAAATGGAAGCTAAAATTCTGATACGAAAATATAGGCATAAATCTTAGTGACTAGATTAGTCAACCGATCTTTAGATGTGACCCCTAAAGTGTAAGTGGGCAAAGAAAAATAGATAAATTAGACTTTTTCAAAATTAAAAACTTGTGCTTCAAAAAACACCTTTGAGAAAGTGAAAAGACAACCTACAGAATGGGGTAAATTATTTGCAAATTATATATCTGATTAGGGTCTAGCATCCAGAAGGTGTAAAGAACTCTTTCAACAATAAAATGACAATCTAATTTTTTAAATAAGGAAAGAATAGATATTTTTCCAAAGATGATATGCAGATGCCTGCTAAGCACAGAAAAAATGCTCAGCATTATTAGCCATTATGGGTAAAATACTATCTTCTTAAGCTTTTGTGAACCAAGGAGTATCACATCAGTGTAAGATAATATCGTTATTCTCATTTAACACATGAATAAACGGAAGTTCAGAGAGGTTCACCTAACTGCCCAAGCTCACATAACTAACAGGCCGCAGAGACACAGATTTGCAGATTTCACTTCCTCATACTGCCTGTAAGTCAGCCTCCCATTCCATTGGTTCCGTACCTCATAGCTTCAAATTCCTCTTCTTTCTTATGGATTCTCCAGTCAATGTCAGCTTTAACCTGAGCCAGCTCCAACTGAATCTGAAGCACCTTGCTGTCTTCAATCTGTAAGAAATATAAACATGGATCTTCCTGGCTAAGAAGATGGACAATCCCTGGCCAAGGGGCCAGCCCCCACGCTGACAGCCACATGGTTACCTCTAGGGAAGACAGAGCTTCCTTCAGGGTCACCTGGAGTTCTTCTTTCTCAATCTCCAACTTTTTCTTCAGCTCCTGCAACTCATGCACACTCCATCCCCCCTCACCTAGCTGATCAGTGAGCTCCTTTATCTCCTCTGAGGAAGGAATATTCTTATTAACAAGGAACATGAAGACCACCAGCCTCAGGATCATAGCGTGGCATAGTCATTCTTCTGTTGGGGTTAGAATCAGGTAATCCTAGCTTCACTGGATCAAAAGAGGTGCAATTTATTTGACATTATAGACTCACGGAATATAAGGATTTGTACACTGAAGAACACTAGATTCAAGCTCTTCTTCTTCTTTTTTTTTTTTTTTTTTTTTGTCTTATAGGCAAGACCAGAGTCTCAGAGAATAGCAAGAAAGCAGGGAACAGCTTTGGGTCAAGGCCCTGGACTCTGCAGACTTTTTAGTCCTACACACTACGCTTTCCTTTCTCAGAGTCCTACTTGGTGCTCAAAACCAACTGCTGGAGGGGACTGGAGCCTTTCTGATTTCCTTCCTCATTTGGAGACCCTTCAGTGGCCCACCCACAGGAACTCCTGGGGATTTGCTGCATCTTGGAAGCAGGTACAAGTCTCAGCTCATTACCAGACATGTCCAAGAAATACAGATGTTTTGATTACTCTATGGCCAAATTCAACTTTTAGGTCAAGTCTTCTTGAGTTCAGAGAAAGCTCATTTAATCCAGTTCTCCAGGTTCTGGGGTTCTAAATTGCGGGTGGCTTTGGGAGAGGATTGGAGGACGTCATCTAGGTTATCATTGCTGTCTAGCTGCTGGCATTACCAACACCTCCATAGGTAATCACACTTCTGCCCCGTCATCTAATTCCTGGACACAGTGGCAGTTTCCTGACCTTTATTGTGCTGCTGTAGGACCATGAGCACCTGTGATGCTGCCCGATCCCCTCTCAGCACAGGTTGACTGCTCAGCTATCCTCATCCCTGGCTGCCACCAGGCTGGGGCTACTCTATGAGGTTTGCTTCCAACTGGGCTTCACCTGCAAGGTGAGGTACATATTCTTCTGCTCATAACCCCCAGGTGACCTGGGAGCTTTGTCATCTGAATAGGAGTGAGTAGGTGCCTAGGCTGGTTGGCTGGGACTCTCACTAGCACCCGATCATCAACTTCCTCCTATTTACCTTCCTCTCCTAGTCCTCAATTCCTAACTCATGTAATTATGCTCTCAAGTCCTTCACCTAAGAAAGTAGATCCTTCCCATCTCTCAAAACTGCTTCCTCTAAGCACATAGCTCTCCTGGGAGGGACTCCTAAGACCTCGGGCAGGTTTGGGGACCACTGTTTATTGGGACCATCTTCTATACCCTCTATTGCAGTGATCTTATACCAGCTGTGCTGGGATTTGATATATCTCTAGGGAAAAAGCAGACTGTAGTGACCTAGAATTAATTAAGAAATCCTGGAGTTGGGGATTTAGCTCGGTGATAGAGTGCTTGCCTAGCAAGCACAAGACCCCAAGTTTGATCCTCAGCACCACTCCAAAAAAAAAAAAAAATCCTGCATTGAACAAGTTGTGATTTCTGTTGTTCTCCAGAATGGGGGCCCAAAAATAGTTCTTCAAAATAAAAAAATGACATCTCTTGCACAACTGACTTTGAGATTAGAAATGTGTGCCCCCCCACTAATGATCTAGTCAAACTTGTATGGCAAAATGATCTTTGACACATAGCATTTTTCAGGTAATATCTAATGAAGTGAAATCTAGCCTGAGAGTCCCATATTTAAGAATTATATTTTTGAGTGCAGTGTGTGCCTGTAAGCCCAGCATTTGGGATGCTGAGGCAGGAGGACTGCAAGTTCCAGGCCAGTCTGGGGTACGTAACAAGTTCAGTAATAGCCTGGACTACAAATATAATGAGACTCTATCTCAAAAAATAAAAATGTATATGGGGCTGGGAGTAAAGAAAACATGCTTAGCATGAGGGCCTGGGTTCTATCCCAGACACATAAATAAATAAATAAGATACGTGTATATTATATATATATATATAAGGGCTGAAAACATAAAATCTTTTGAGCACTGTGCCAGCTGCTCTATGGAGTGAAGATGTCATACATTTATTGTCATAATAATGTTAAAAGGAAGGTAGTATTTCCTCATTTCACAAATGAAGACAGTAAGGCTTAGAAAACTTAAGCCACTCTCCTAAAGCTACATTGCTAAGTGCCAGGTGCCTCTACAAAGCACTTGCTAGCCAACCAACGAACAATTATTGGGCACCTACTACATGCCAAGACTTGCGATTAAATTGGTGATGTGCTTGAACTGGCTGTGTCCCCATCCCTGCCTGCCCACTCTGCCTGTCCACCCTCAGACTCACCCTGCAAGGTCTTGTTTTCCCTTTTCACTGACTCAAGGTGCTCCAGCAACTCCTTGTAGGCGGTCTTGATGTTGAAGCTTTCTGTCATGTACATGTGGCACTCCTTCTGTGAGCTGTCCACTTCCACCTGCAGCTCCTCACACTTCTGCTGCCACTCGGCCAGCATCTTGTCAAACACCTGTTGCTTCTTGTCCAGGCCAGCAGCTGCAGCATTGGCCTGAGGTGAGGCGGAGATGGCTCAGGACTTTCTTCTGAAGATTCTTGTGTGGATGTGACCTCCTGCCTACATGGCCACTGGATGCAGCCACATTCTTTGAATTGGCTGCAGGTGGCTCCTCATTGCTGGCCTGAATTAGGGTCATTTCCGGACCAAGACCATGGAAGTGTATGTCAGTAGAAATCTTACTTAATTCAGCTAGAAACCAGTAAATCATTCTGAACCGGGGATGCCAACAGAAATATTCCGCTACACAGAATGTGTGGGATGTGGTTTGTGTAAGAGAGAAGGAACAGGGGAAGTGTGTTATGTAACTTCCTGAGAACAAATTTTACCCTTTTTATGGGCCTATTTAAATATAGTCCTCCTTATCTACAGGTTTCACATCTGCAGATACAGCCCACCACAGATCAAATCTTTTTCTTGTCACTATTCCCTGAGCAATACAGTACAACTATTTATGTAGCATTTACTTGGTATCAGGTGTTATAAGTAAACTAGAGATTATTTAAAGTATATATAGAGGATGTGCAAGCACTGCACCGTTTTATATAAGGGACTTGAACATCTGCAGATTTGGGTATCTTCCAGAGGTCCAGGAATCAACCCCCACAGACACCAAGGGACTATGGTAGTGACTCTTTTGAGGGTTAAGATTTCAGGAGAGTTTATGAGCTCATGCTCAAGCAGGAGACCATGTCCAGTACACTCCTGAAGACAAACTATGTATTTTACTCTCTTGAGTTACAAATTTCTGCTTGAGAACCCCAGACATGACCGTCTTGCCCCAACCCTGCTATGAGCTCTCCACTCTGCAGATAGGCAGCCTTTCAGCACTTAACCCTCTGACTTTCTCCAAGTCGATGGTGAGGTCCTCAGCTTCCGCCTGGAGCCTCTGTTTATTTTTCTCAGCGAAGGCATCCGGGGCCTGGGCAGTTTCAGCTGCCTCTTCTGCTTCCTGGAGCCTGGCAGCCAGCTTCCTTGCAGGGATGAAGGCTAGATGGTCCATCAAGGAAACATAGGAGCCCGCAGGCATGGCCTTACATTGTCAGGGGTGGGAGTGTGTGGCACTAAGCTCTGGTGTCAACTTTGGAAAAGATGCAGAGCTTGGGATTGCAGGTGTGTGCCACCACACCAGGCTAAGGATGACTGCAATTTTAAATGAGGCCTGAGAGGAGGCTTTCTGGGAGGGGACACAGGTTACAGGCTTGAAGGAGGAGAACAGAGGACTGTGCTTCAGCAAGGCCTGTCAATGCTTTGTAAGCACTTTAGATTCAGAGAAGCACTGCCTGGAACTGGAGCCCTGGCTCCCAATAACCCTGCAGACAAGCGAACACATCAAGGTGGAGGTCCTAGGTAGCCAGTCCTGACTTACACATGGCACTCAGAGCCAACAGTGCATGTGGCGAGCATCCCACGGAGGGTGAAGAGTGGGCTTCTTTGTTCAAACACTCTGCCCTTTTAAAGGAGCCTGTGAACTTCCTTCCTGGCCATGGCCTCAGCAGTGAGTGACCTAGGAGGTGCTGAGTCACCACACCCACATGCTTGGCCCACTGGCTTTCCTGGTACAAGGATGACCCTCACTTGGTCTCCTCAAACTCTTCTGTCGCCTGGATGGCATCAGTCTTGCACTTGGTCCTCCAAGTGGTCACCTTGGTGTTGAGTTTCGACACAGGTGCTGAAGCTCTGACTTACCTCCCTGCTCTTCCTCCAGCTGCTCCTTCAGCGGGTCCAGATCATGCCTGGTGTTGGCAAGACTCACTATGGCTGTCCTGTAAGACTGTGAAGAGGAGCCTGTCAGGGGCTGCAGGGCCTGTCTGCAGCTCCAGGGCCATCATTTAGCTGTACGAAACATTGTCTCCACGGTGACCACAGGTAAAGGAAGGAAAGATGCATGATTCTACGCTCCAAGCCATGAAGAATTTATCCTTTTTTCCTTTCCCTTTTATTTTTTTATTTTTTCTTGTCCTGGAGATTGAACCAAGGGTCTTCTCACTGAACTATATCCCCATCTCCCCTGCCCCCCTTTTGTGGCAGGGTTTCTCTACATAGTTTAGGCTGGCCTTGAACTCACTATGTAGCTTGTCGAGGCGACCCTCCTGCCTCAGCCTTTCGAATGCTGGGATTACAGACATGCATGATCATACCTGAACTTAGCTTTTTAAAATTTTTAATTTTGAGACAGGGTCTGGCAAAGTTGCCCAGGCTGGACTCGAATTTGCAGTCCTCCTGCCTCAGTCTCCCAGACTGCTGGGATTATAGGCATGCACCACCGTGCCCAACCCATCAAGGATTTATTTTCCTTTTCTTCTAATTATTGTCCCCAAGGATATGCAATTTTATTTAGTCATGCCCATCACATACTACAGCTTTGTAGTTAACATTTTCACTTGCTATTATATCAAATATTTTTGTATTTCACCTGTGTTTTCATAAACTGCAACTTTAAGGATGTGGCTCTGTCACCAGCTCCATCCCAAACAAACCTTTCACTCTTCATCCAGCTGCCTCTTGTAATCATCCACTTGTGATGTCAGAGATGTCTTTATCCACAGGATTTGATTGAGCCGGGTCTGGGAGTCTTCATATTCATGGCTCAGTTCACTAGTTTCAGCTGGGCAAAAAGGGAATAGAAGAAGTATTGGGTGAAAAACTGGTTCCCCAACTATACCTGAAATCTCTCAGGACATTGCTACTAAAGTACCCCACAAATATGGTGCCTCAGCTGCCATGTATGGTGGCACACACCTGTAATCCCAGCCCTGTGGAAGCCTGAGGCAAGAGGATCACAAGTTTGAGCCCAGCCTGGGCAATTTAGCAAGTTAGTGAGATTCTGTCTCAAAAGTTAAAGAGTTGGGGGCGCTGAGGATGTAGCTCAGTGCAAAGGCCCTGGGTCAATCCCCAGCACTAGGGCAAAAAATGGTGGCCAATTGAGCTGAAAAGGGCAGCACAGTGAGCCACAATGCCAGCTACTCAAAGCTGGCGAGTCCAGGAGGGAATAGGTGCCCAAGGGCTGCCAACATCTAGGGGACTTGCATGGAGTTTGGGGCCTCAGATAAGGAAACTCCCAGCTCCTGTCTGATGGGAGATCCAGCAAAGGAGTTTGGAAAAAACAGTGAGGCAGAGAATGTTTAATTTGTACCAGTGCATTTGTCACCATCCCAGAACCTACTTTCCTGTCATTTGATTGCTGGAGTGAGAGGCCAGGGTCCATGAGCCAGAGGAGAAGAGCAAGGGTTTCCAGTTGTGCTCCGTAAATCACTCCATTTCACTAAGCTTCACTTCCTTCCATTCTTTCTTTTTTCTCTTTATTCTCTCTCTTTCTCTCTCCCTCTCCCTCTGTCTTCTTCCCTCTCCCTCCCTCTCTTCTTCTTCTTTCTTTCTTTCTAGACAGGGTCTAGCTATATAGTTTAGGCTGGCTTTGAACTCACTATGTAGCCCAAGCCAGCCTTAAACTCATGGTGATCATCCTGCCTCAGCCTCCTAAGTGCTGGGATTACAGGCATCTGCCACTGTGCCCAGTTTGGGCCTCACTTTTCTTATCCATCACATGGGGATGATTTTAAGAAATATTCAGAATGTGAGAAATAACACCAAAGGATGTCTAAAATTCCCTTGTGGTCATACTGGAGCTCAGTCTGATCAGCTCACTAAGACTTTGTTCTCTAAGGAAATGCACCTTCATTTGACTTACTGTTTACTCCTGATTAGAGCTGAGCCTCTGCAGAGTTAGATGTTAGCTTGTATTTTGATAAATCCCAAATTATTTTTGTCATGAGATGCAAAGCATTTCTTCTGATTAGGGGGAAAAAACTAAGCTAAACCAAACCCAGAAGCTACAGTATTATCATCCCATAGGACATTAACCAGTTTTACATCTCATTTAGCAAAGTTATGTTAGCATTCCTTTCCCAGCCTACTATGTAGATCTCTGCCTTTCAAATGCTCTTCAAAGGCAGCTTTTTCTGGTTCTCTCATTAATGAATTAAATAAATCCTTGGCATATATTCCCTTATATTAGCATGTGGGTCCTGTTTTAAAATGTTTGAAAATTGTATTTTGTCAGTATTAATGTCCTTCCTGCTGATCTCATAGGGCAGGCAAGGGAGAGGATAGGAAATTGCTTTCGATAGTGTCCCCCATTGTGCATTGTAGACATTACATGGAACACTCAGCAGGTGGAATAAAATCTCTCATCATGGGGGATTGGATGTGAACTTCCCGAGGCCCCAAGAGCTCTGGGGAGAGGACCAGGTATTTTCTTTCCATTCTCTTGGGGAGCCCTGATTCCTTTCCACATACAGCTCCTTATAAGCTGTGGGAGGAGGAAGCTCATCTTGGAGGCTGGTCCTGATGGTGTTGATTTCTGCCTGATTTCGGTCTAGCTCTGCCACTTTGGCATTGGCTTCTGCTAAGCTATCTTCCAGCTTCATGACATGGGCCTCTGCACTCATCTGCTCAGAAAGAATGAACTCAGGTAGGGGAGCTCTGTATGTCTTCCCTCTAGGCTTTGGTCCTGTCTCAGGTCTGTGCCTCCTCTGTGGCTTCCCAAGATAGCTGCCTGATCCTTTGAAAATGTCCCTTCCTTAGATACTTTAGAGGTCTCTTGAGTGCCAGAAGTTTGGAGGCAGTGTGATTGGCTGGGATGTTGTCTTCTTGGGTATCATCTTTGGATTAGTTTTGGATCTCCCCTTCCCTAGTGTTTCAAGAGGGCTTCTCACAAGGCAGGTGCTCATAAATGCTTTGTTGGGTGGTTTACTTCATTTTATTTCTTGTCACAGGTCCCTTTCCTTTGAATTGGGGTGCGTAGGCATTTGTCTTATTGCTGCTACTAGACTTTAACTCCTTGAGGACATAGTTATCACTACTAATGTGATAATTGGAGCAGCACATTTATTGAACATTTTTTATTCCTATGACAGCCCTCATAATAGTCTTAGAGGTGGGAATTATTATTATCCACATTTTGCAGATGAGGAAAACGAAGCACAGTTTGGTTATATAACTTGGAAAAGGTCATACACCCAGCCTATGGGGTCTGTGATGGATTCATCTCAGTCCCCTTCATAGCCTCTGGAACATGCTTTAGGGAATGTTTGTGAAGGAGCCGGATGCTATGGCTCTGGGAGGTGGACCTCCTTCACCTTGGGCTTCTGCACAGCCTCCATGCTAGGATTGAGGTCATCGACTTCCAACTTTATGACCTACTTGTCCTTCTCCAGCTTGAAAGGGACCCTCTGCAGGTTCTCCATGTGCTCCGTCAGCTCAGCCATGGAGTCTGTGTGCTTCTTGCACAGTGTGGAGAGTGTCGGCTCGCTTTGCAGGGCTGCCTCCTCCAGCTCCCCCTGCAGCTCAGCCTCCTGCTTACAATTCTGCTCCATCTAGGGCAGAGGCAGAGCAAAGTTTAGCAGAACTGGCCAGGGCTGGCCTCCGGGGAGTGGGCACTACCCACCTGCTTCATGGTTCTCTGATACTCTATCAAAGGAATGTCCTGATGAAAATGTCAGTACTCAGATCTCACTAGGTTGTTTCTAGGATTTGTTTAGATAGTGTGGTGTGTTGAATTGTGCCCCCCCAGGTGTATTCAAATTCTAATCTCATGTATCTGTGAATGTAAACTTGTATGGAAAAAGGATCTTTGCTGATATAGTTAGTTAAGATGTCCTTTTAAAAAGGTGTCCTTTAAAAAGAGGGACTCAGAGAGACACATAGGGAGAAGCCCATGCGACAACACAGAGACTGGAGTGTTACATCCACCAAGAAGTACCAGGGATTGCTGGCTAGGAGAAGCTAGGAGAGGAATACAGAATGGATTTTCCCTCTACATCCTCCAGAAGGAGCCAATCCTGCCCACACCTTGATTTCAGACTTCTGGTTTCCTAACTGTGAGAGAATCTGTTTGTTTTAAAACACTCAGTTGTGATACTTTGTTACAGCAGCCCTAGGAGACTAAGCCCTAGGATAACTACTAGACTTGTATTCTTTCTCTTCTTTGCCTTTACATAACTTCTGGGGTTTCCCCACTAATCTGGGAGCATGCCAGAAATGCAGATCACTGCTATAACTTGCAACCTGCATGTGAATTAGATCCTGATGGTCCATGTGCCCCAGAGTCTCGACCAGCCCCTCTTGGATGCTGGTGTTTCCCTGCCTACCATCTCTACCCTGGCCCCTTGGCAACTCCAGCCCCTGCCGAGCAGCCCGTCTTCCCTGGCTGTAACTCTCAGGGTCATAACCCTGTTTCCTGCCATCCCTTTGGCCCAGGAGTGGTAATGGCCTCCTGTTGCTCTTTTGGGGTGCTTCAGCACCCGCTTGTTCTCCTGACCCTCCCTACACTGCTAGAAATAGCCCCTTTGTTAATGCCACATTGTTTAAACCATCTGGGGTCAGCTTATCCCTGGTCAGGAGGACCCTGGCTACAACTGAGCACCAGCTTCAGTTCTGGGCACCTGTCTCCTCCATGAGAAGATGGTGACCAGACTGGTGAGGAATTGGACATGGAGTCTTGGGAGAAACAGGGAAAGAATGCTCAGGATTCCAGTGACAGGGAGCTACCTGTCCTGGTATCTGTTGTGACTGAGAGTCTGGACCTATAGGAGAGCAGGCTACACAAAACTAGAAAGGGAGGGTCACATGACTTCTGTTGGTCCTCAGGATGCCTTCATTTCAATGGCAACAAGATGCAGCCCTGCATCAGAAGGTGTGGTTCAGATTGGAGCCCCCATTTCCTCTCAGTGGGGTGCCCTTGGAATGGCTGGGGTGTGATGGACTCATCCCACTGTGTTAACTGTGTTTCCTAATTTCTGTATTCTGATTCTTTGAGATTTGGAGTCCTCCTGACCCTCATGCAAATGCCCCTTCCCAGATTATCCCCAGAGAGGGCAAAGGACTCATCCTTGAGAGTCCTGTTCAAATGCAAACAACCACCCAATCCAAAGTCCATATGCTGGCCACCTCCTCTCATTCTAGCACCTGTCAACATGTCCTAATCATCCCTGGGTTAGTTATCAGACAGCTAGGGACAGCCTTCATAACCCTCATTGGAATTGTTCAAACTAGCCAATTATAAGTCTGCTTGACTGTTCTTCTCATAGAAACCACAGTAAAGGGCCTTGCCCACATTTTCCCCCTTCTGCTTCTACCCCCTGACCAACCCTGGGTTCTCCTTCTGAGACCTTTCAGGGCATGCTGTCCCCCTTTCTCTTGGGAACTGTATGTAACAAACTCCCTTTTTTGATGTCTGTTTCCTCCTGATCTGTTGACCTTTTATAATTATACGTTTTCTATAAATATGCTATATTTAAAACACCTGCCTGGGATTAGGGATTTAGCTCTGTGGTCGAGTGCTTGCCTGGCAAGATCAAGGGCCAGAGTTCGATCCCCAGCACCCAAAACCAACCAAACAAAACACCTGCCTTCTGCCTTCAGTCTGTATCCTGCTTCCATGAATATAACTAAAGTAGGGAGCCCCAGCTAAAAGTGGACGGAACCAGCTATTCTCATGCCTACCCTTTATCATTAACTGGTTCCTCCTCATGTTAGTGCCAGGAATTTAACAAGAATGAATTGGTCTTTATCCGATGGCTCACCAGCCCAGTACTTTTCTCTCTGCAGGCAGGCAGGACTGGGGCTTCCTGGGTCCCCAGGGAGGGGTACCTGAGTGAATGTGGCTCCGCCGGCCTCCGCCATCCTGTTGCTGAGGTCTTCAAAGTCCCTGGACAGGTTGCTGTGCTCTTTCTCCACCTGACATGGGAGTTAGTGATATTGACACAGCCCCCTAGAGCTCCTCTATGTCTAGTAAAGAGCACAATGACCATGACAGTGTCTGAGAACCAGGGCCTGCACTTGGAGGCCTACTGTCCCACATGCTCCACACTGGGTGTGTATTAGTGCCCATCCTGCCCCCAGCCCAGTTTGGCTGAACTTGAAGTTTAGGTACCTCGTGATTCATCTCCCACTAGCTTTCTGGCTTCAACCCTCTGTGGGATCCTCACCGTCAATCCTCCTTTTTTGCTAATCACAGCACAAGATTTCTTCCATTACATCTTTGCACCTGTAAAAGTAGGTGCTATTTTATTCCTTTTGCTTATAAATTCTTCCCTGCATCTGCCTATTCAATTTAACCATTAAGGTCAAATGCTTCTTCCTCTAAATGCCCCAGCCAGAACCAGCTGCTTCTCTGTATTCACACCATATATAGTATTTTGTTTCACACAGTAATTCTCATGGATGTGCAGCACAAGGCCTAGCACATGGTATGTGCTCAAGAAACAGTCAGACTTAATAGGACAATTGCCCTTTTGGGTGGTTTCCTGACTGGACATTTCTACTCATGGTTGGATGTGTGGTTTTCATTGGGTTTTGTGTTTTTTTTTTGTTTTTTTTTTTTTTGTGGTGCCGGGGATCGAACTCAGGCCCTTGTGCTTGCAAGGCAAGCACTCTAATCACTGAGCTAAATCCCCAGCCCCTTCATTGGGTTTTTGACTCAAGAAAGCATAAAAGCACTTCATTTACCTTGGCTCTCATTGCTCTCTTGGCTTCCAGCTCTTTAATTTGGGCCTAGCAGACACACAGAGAGAGACAAGGGCCAGGAGATTTGTCTGTCCTGTAAAATGTTAGACAGTTACCCACCCAGCTTTGAAGAATGGAAAATAGGGAAGGGAACATATGATGGCTACTGTCAAAGGCAAAGAAAGCAGGGCACAACCTTGAGACATGTGTGAGACCCAGCACAGCTGGACAGAGCAGTAGGGGACAGTAGATGATGAGATATGGAGGCAGCAGGGGTTAGATCATAGAGAGCCTTTTACCATAGTAAGATTTGACCTAGAGTGATGCCAACATGGGTTGCTCTCCAAGGACTCCTTGGCAGTCTTGCTTCTCAGGGAGCCCCGATTAGCTGATGTGAACAAAGGGTGCAAAGAATTGCATTCCCAAAGGACAGTCTGGAGGGCTTCTCTATCCTGGACGTACCTGGTGTTCCTTTAACTTCCATGGCAGCGTAGAATTCAGAGACTGCTCATCGTCGTATTTAGAGTTGATAGGATTTATTCCCATACCCCTCCCGCAAGGGAAGGTTTGATCTGAGGAAGGGCTCTGATGGTGCACCGGGGAGCTGATGAGACAATGGGCTGCCAGAGGCTTCCTTGAACCTGCTGAAACCCACTCATCTCCCAACCGTTGGCCTCATGGATGATACCCACGACAGTGTCACCTGTGGAGAAGTCAGACCCTGGAATCTGCTCTGCGGGCTTTTCATCACCCACTCATTCATTCTTAGGTTTATTAGTGTCACACATATTTATCAAGCATCTGCTGTGTGCCTGACGTTGTTTCAAGGCTCTAGGAATGCATCAGTGAACAAAAGGGACAGAAATTACTACTTTGGTGCAGCTTGCATTGTAGGGGCTCCAGAACCACAGTGAAGCTTTGCCTCTGTTTTTTTTTTCTAGTGCTGGGGATCAAACACAGGGCCTCATATGTGCTTGTCAAGCATTCTGCCACTGAACTACACTCCAAGCCCAGTAATGCTTTGCCTATTTTAGGAAACATTTTCCTTCAAAAATGTTCTGTTTTTTTCCCCGAAAACTTTCTGTAATGGGCTCCAACTTCTAATGTGTGGGTTCCATGGCCAAGGAGCCATATGTGAATACTAAGATGCCGAAGACTGAATAGGTGAGGAGGGTGGGCAGGGCCACATCCACTTCCTGGGTATGCCACAGGAGAAATGTGCCAAGACACAGATTTAGTTGCATACACCCCTCCTGAAAATCTGGGGAACTTTAAAACTGCCTCACATATACTTCCAATGAGTAATATCCAAATTCTGGTCCCTAAGAGCTTATCTAATTCCTCTTTTCACCACCCCATTGGCTACTTTCTTAGTTCAGGTTCTTGCCTGGACCATTGTAGCCTCAAAATCATCTTCCTGCTTTCAGTTTTCCTCTACTCCACCTGCCCCTGGGTGATATTGGTAAAATACTCTCCAACTCCTTGTTATCATTTAGAGTATAGTTCACAGGTGTCCTGAACTCTTCCTGCCCTGTCTAGTTCTTAGTGTTTCCAGTGCAATGGCACTAGTCTTCTCTCCTGGGCCTAGCAACTGCTGTGTGATCTGGGAGTTCCCTACAGAAGGGCAGTGCTTACTTTTCCGTATATTCTCCATGCTGGGTGCAGGGCCTGCGTGTAGCAGGTGCCCACAAATTAGTGAATGTGAGGCCCTCAAACAGTGCCGGGCACCAGGCATCACTGGGAAGCGCCAGCTCCAGCTAATGTTGCCCTGGATGAATGGACCACTACACAGGTGTCACCACCTCCTCGAGATCTAGCTTGGATTGTTCCATCATCCTCAAGTCACCCTCAGATTTCTGATGAGCCTTTTCCACCTCTGCCTGACTTTGCTTTTCCTGCTTTCAGTTATCCTGTAGCTATGGAGACAAGAAAAGCAAGAAAAAGTAGAAAAGGAGCGTCTGAGGCCAGAATGCAAGGAGGAACCAGACTGGACATGGTCCCTTAGCTGTGACATCAGAAAGGCCCTCATGCCCAAAGGACATGTCAGTCTTGTTACCAGTATTTATCTGAAGACCCTGTGCTCCAGGATGGACCTGGCCCTGAATTGTAGAAATGGCCAGCAAGTAGGGGTGCTACCTCATAGATGTGGGTGTTCAGCTTGCTGTTCTTGGTCAGATGGTTCACCTTGTCCTCCTCAGCTTGCAGGTCATCCAGAATTTTCTGGAAAGAAAGATAACAAACGTGTATCCCATGTGGCACAGCACAAACAGCCAAGCAGACTTGCTACTGTATTGTCACTTCTGAGCTACATGGCCCCCAGGGTTTGGGAACTTGAGTTGACTCCAGTGAACAGCTTACAGGGGGCTGCCCCTGAATGCAGAGTGAGGCCAGGGCAGACGGACTTGAGTGCACATCAGCTGCAAGAGGGCTCCCAGGGTACTCCATTGGAGGCCCTGGTTTTCCAGGGGGCATATCAGAAATCCATGAAGTGCTTCCAGTTGTCACAATTGGAGACGCCACTGACATTTACCACTGTGTCATTCCAGGGATACTGGACGACCCTCCTTGCCCTGGACAGTCCCGAACCTTGAAGAGTAATGCTGCAGTTGATGTGCCCAGTTCCCCTCAGGCATTTATGTAAATAAAACTACTGTTTGTATTTCTCTGAACCTAAAAGCCAACACCACGTTACATGTTTACACCACTCAACCTTCTTTTGCATTTGGCACACAGTACATTTTTTAAGAATGATCTACCATAAAAACTGAGAGATTTGTTACTGTTCCAAATTTTCCCCAACAATCACTCACAATTCTATAAACTTGTGTCACTGACAGTGGCCACACCTTGTCATCTAATCACATTGTATCCCCTGGTACCTGTCTGTAGCCATTAGAGATAGTATCTCCTACTCCATCTGCGTGAGCTTTTAGACATTGACAGATGCATTATTTATTACAAATTACTTTCCCTTCATTTCTTCTTTATATCAAAGGGTACAATATTGATTTTTAAATTATATATTACATTATTTATAGTTTTGATTTTGGAATACTAAGGAGGCATTCCAAAATGTAGTCAATTCTCTATTTGCCCAATCACTACTCACCAATATATTTATAAATCCTAAATCAATCCCTGTGGCACTGCTGGGGTCATTTGTAAACATACACATGATAGGGAAAATTTGAATTGCCAGACGTGCACATTCCCCGCTAAGATTGAATTAGGTGATACTCTGTCTTCTTATTTGAGCTCTCATGTAAATGAGTGTTATTTTTATGGTCTATTTACTGTCCTGATTTTTCACCTTTTTGTATACTCTGCTGGTAATTTCACTGTCCAGTGTTCCTAACTGTGAGAAGGCTGTGATGTGCCTTACAGAAAAAAAAAATGTGTATCAGGGAAACTTCATCCAGGGATGAGTTATTGTACACTGGCAACGAGTTCAATATTAATAGGGCAATAATATGTGATAAATAAGGCTTTTTGTTATTTATTTATTTATTGATGCTGGGGATTGAACTCAGGGCCTTGGCACTTGCTAAGCAAGTGCTCTACCACTTGAGCTAAATCCCCAAGCCCTAAATAAGGCATTTTTAAACAGAAACATGTAAGACAAATAATGTATTGATTGTAACCGCATACATTTTGTATTGATTGGTTGGTTGATAGAAATGTTATGAACAGAGGCTCACGGGAGCCCCTAATCCTACATTTCTCCTAGGAATAGTGGTTTCTATTCCTTAACTCAGTATTTGCTATCTCAGTGGCAGCTGTACAGAATATAACTAATTTGAAATACGAAAGGGGGGTTTGGGTCTGACACAGTTGAGAATCACAGTCTAAGGGAGGCAGTTCCAGAGGCAGCAGAGAGAGCAGCTCAGGTGGCATGCTCTGGATTCAAGCTGTCAGCAGACACAGGGCTCTGCCGTCTGCTCTGAGATTTGATGTGCTCTTTGTACCTGTGTCTCTAGAGGTGTTCTGTGCTCTTGTCAGAGCTGGTGGCTGGTCAGGGCGGATGGGCTCTACATTCAGGAGCGTGAGCCCCTTATAGCAGAGCTCGGAAAGTAGGGTGCGTCTCCCTGTGACCTCCTCAGCTCCTCCTCCTTGGCCTTCATCTCCTTCTCTTGCTGAGCCTCATTTAGGAGCATCTTGACCTGGGTGGTGAGCAACACCAGAGTGTGCGGAGGTTGGGCTTTGCCAAGGGCCTATGCGGGGGCTTCAGACTTGACCTCACACCACCACTGTGGTTGCTGCAGCTCTGCAGGCAGAGTCCCTCTCCACAGAGGCTATCAGGCCCTGCTCCTTGCCACAAAGCACTCCTGCCGCCACAGACAAGTCCTGTCCTTGCTTAGGATCAATTCCCAGGATGTTCTTTAATCCCATGCCCCCTGCTCACATCTGTTCTGTACATTGTATACACCCCAGGATCCCTGGCGAAGTCACAGCTTTGGGCCCCCCTCCCTTCCTTCCCCTCTCAGTGTTTTTTCCTTTCTGTCTCATATTCTCTGTCTGTCTCTCTTCACTTGTCTCCTCCTCTGTGTGTGTCTCTCTCTGTGCTATCTCCTTTCAACTTCTCTTTAAACAAAGTCCCCAACTCTCAGGTTGGCCTTTCAGGCTTCCCAAAATGCAGCCTC
>PVJO010028512.1:0-18051 GCA_004026905.1 Hystrix cristata
AAAGTGTAGTTACACTTATTGCAAATAGAGAGGGGTGGGTGAATGGAAGGGAGGGGAGGGGAAGGGGGGAAGAGGGGGGAAAACCAAGATGTATCATGTACAGGTACAAAATAACCATGTTGATTATGATCATTATGTATGCAATGTACCAATACATGTTCTTGGTAAAAAATAATAAAAAAATTAAAAAAAAAAAAAAGAAACAGGCTCTGCAGAACATGTTTGTGCCAAGCAAAAGTAGGAAAAGAAGTACAACCTGTAACAGAGGGTGGGCCACCATGCAAGAGCAAACACAGTGGCAAAAACTCAGTGTGGACTGTCTTTTTTGTATTACCCACTCCTCAAATGGATGTCAGATCTAGGACATATCAAAAACCTGCTCGAGTACTCACGAGAAGTCCACGTGGGAACTGCTCTGCACATGTGTCCTGCACATGTGTCCTGGGAATTTGTAATTCACAGGTCATATTTACTTCCCCAGCCAGTTTTGCCATGCCCTAATCTCCTGTCTCATTTCCCCTGAGGGAGACAAATCCCCATAATTCTTTATGGAGTACTGAGGGAGTAGAGGTCTCCATCTTCATATAGCTACTTCCTGCTGAAAAGACCCTACCTACTAGGGATTAGGTGCTCTCCAACTACTTTGGGATGTTGGAGCTCACTGGCTGGTTTGAAGAAAAAACCTGTCAAAAGACAATGACAAAAGAGGGACTGTTGAACTGTTTGTTTGATGAGAGAAATTAAGTAATTTTACTATTGTGTTGGGGATGTAGCACAGCAGTCCAAAACTCTAGTCACAGCTCCTTAAGAATATGGTTCATATTTTCCCTTTAGACTCCAGCAAGCCAGACCAAGAATTTAAGCTGGTGTAGGCTCCCCAGCCACTGGTGAGTTGGAAAATGGAAGTCTGTGTGCAGAGAAAGCAAAGCCACCACAGTATTCTATCCAAAATTTAGCAGTTTGTTCTTCCCCTAAGCACTTCTCACATTTTTGTTGTCATTTTTTATTCGATTCCACAGTATTAAGAGAATTGGTCCTTAACAGTTTTCAGCAGTTTAATCTAGCTTCAGTAGAGGGATGAATACCTAGAGTACTTTCCTTAATCTTTATTCTTTTTCAGTGGACTCACCAAGAACTGTCCATCTTTAACATATTAAAGTTTCATTTACTGTCTGATATATGATAAAACTTTTCTTAAAATTTTCACAGTAGTTTATAAAAATGTTTGTATCCTGTAGGACACAAAATTTTATATCTAGTAAATCAACCTTATGTCATTTATTCACTCTATATATAAAATTTTATTACTCAGAGATGAATCATGTATTTAGTTCTCTTAATGTTCTAAATGTTTCCCTTTTCTCCATATTTTAGGTTACTACTTTGTATTTTTATAATGTTATTCATCAAACAAAGTAAATGATTACTAAATATTTATGGTAATTCATACACTTTAGTTCAGTAGTGCCAAAGCTACAGTATGCATGTTATTTGATTTTCTAAAACAAAAGATGTTAATGTATGAATTATTTTTTCTAAATTAAAACCTCAATATTCAGCTTTAAGTGCAGTGTTGGCACTTTGCGATAAGTAAGTAGGTTTGGGGTTGCAGATTGGGCACTTGTCTCTAAAAGGTTCGCCGTCACTGTTTCAGTTGTTGGTTCCATTCAAGGCTTTTTGCCCAAAATTCTATCTTGTTCATTTGTGCTTTATTTTTCATATCTATTTTGCTATTTGTTTCACTTTTAAATATATAATTTTCAGATGTAGAATATACCTTCATTAGATTTTCTGACCAAGTTACCATAAACCTTGGCTATATTGTTTCCTTATACTGCTTCATTTTTTTAAGCTTCCTTATTTTTTTTTCCTTCTTGTCTCTGTGATTTAATTTAAAAGTGATTTAATTTAAAAATATACTTGAACTTCTGTCAATGTCAAAAGTTAAATGGGATTAATAAATCCTACCTGGGAGCAATGGTGCTTAGTCTTTTTCTTTTTTCCTAATTTTCAAAATTTTCATAATTTTGTTTTCATAGTTTTTCAGGTTTAGTTTTAATAATCTAGGATCTTAGGTGTATATTTTTAACATCATATACATAGCCTTTAAAGGTGAACTTTGACATTTGAACAGATTTGTAGCCATATTAATAACTGTTCAGACTTTTGTGTCTTATAAACTTCGTTGCTAACATCTTGAAACCCCAAGTTTTTTATTCTATATATTATATGTCTGGAACAGCCAGAAAGTGTTCACATTTTCCAGGAAGAATTCATAGTCTTTGAAATGTCAGGGACTCCTCAAAATTCACATGCTGAAATTAGGAAATGGGGATTTTGTGGTGTGGCTAGCTTATGAGGGTGGAGTCCTCATGAATAGTATTAGTGCCCTTATAAGGGACTAGAAAGATCAGAGTTCCTGTCTTCATTGTGTGAGGATAGATGGGAAAATCATCATTATTGTCCCAAGGAGATGGGAAGAAGACAGTCAGCCAAACTTGACCAGGCTGGCACCAGATCTTGTACTTTCAACTCCAGAACTGTAAAAAATAAATTTCTGTTGCTTATAAGGCAGCAGGTCTAAGGTATTTTGTTATAGCATCTGAATGGACTAAGACACCACTGTATGGATATTTGTGCACTGTAACTCCTAAATATTACTACCTTAATTGTAAGTGAGAGTTTTGTATGTGTTCAGTAATGTTTTCTTTCCTTTTTTTTAACATCTTTTCTTAGGTTTTATTTTTAAACTATAACCAACTGTAAGTTAAAGTTTCACAAAAACTTTTTTGTGGTTGTAATTTTTAATTTTATTTTAATAGTACATTTTAGATGTACATAGTGATAACATTCATCATAGGGGACCTGTACCTGTTTCACAAATTAACCTGGCTCTTTTTCTTAGATTTCTTGCACAGATTTTGGTCATCTGAATACTTGTTAATGCCCCACCAAAAGTACTTAAATGGAAAAGAGGTTAGAAGTCAAATAATCTGGATTTTCTTGGTGGCTAGAATGGCTAGCAGGGGAAAGAATAAAGAATCCTTTCAATTTCTTCATCAGGAAATTTGCTCTGATGTCAGAAAATTTTTTTCTCAGCTTATAGTGCTCTCCTTAGACAGTGTACCTACAAATAAGTTCTGCCAAAGCACAAATGCCCAACTTGAGCTTCAGTTTTTGTGGGTTATAAAGTAAGAACATCATGTTAAGTTCTGGAGATGCAAAGAAGGAGTACATTAATAAAAACTGTTATGCTTCATGATGTCTTTGGTACATAGATATTAATCACTGTTACTTCCTTTTGGAATTTTCCCTTAAGAAGTACGTAATGACCTTCTTTGTCCCTCTTGACCAGTCTTGGTTTGAAGTTCACTTTGTCTGAGATTAGGATAGCTACCCCTGCTTTTTTCCGGGTTCCTATTGCATGAAGTACTGTTTTCTATCCTTTGATTTTCAGTCTATGGATTTCCTTTGGGGTTAAATGTGTCTCTTCTATGCAGCATATTGGTGGATCTTGTTTCTTGATCCATTCTGCCACTCTGTTTCTTTCAATTGGTGAGTTCAGGCCATTTACATTGATGGTTACAACTGTTACATATTGACTTATCTTTGTCATAAACCCTTTTTGTAGTTGGTTCTGTGTTTGCCCTCTGTTTATCTGCTTGTCTTGCCTGGTGGATTCTTTTTATTAGTGTTCTTGTAATTACAGTTTCCTTTTTCCTTTTCTGGGATATCCTTCAAAATATTCTGTAGAAATGGTTTGGTGGTCATGAATTTCTTCAGTTGTTCTTTGTTGTGGAAGTATCTTAGTTCATTATTGAATTTGAAAGATAGTTTAGCCGGGTACATCAATCTGAGTTGGAGATTGTTTTCTTTTAAGGCTTGAAATATTTTGCTCCAGGCTCTCCTTGACTTAAGGGTTTGTGTTGAGAAGTCTGCTGTGATTCTGATGGGTTTGCCTTTATAGGTGATTTGTTTTTCTTCTCTAACAATTTTCAATATTCTGTTCTTTTGTTGTATTTCTGGAATCTTGATTATTATCTTGATTAATAATTTTGATTATTATATGTCTTGGTGTAGACCTATTTTTGGTCATGGGTAATTGGGGTTGTATATGCCTCACTTATCTGTATGTCAAATTATTTTCTCATGCTTGGCAAGTTTTCTGTCATTACGTCTGTAAATAATTTTTTTACATCTTTTACATTTTTCACTGTATCATTATATCTCCTGCTTTTTCATTGACTCCAATTAATCTTATGTTGCTCTTCTTTGCATCATCTTGCAGTTGTTGTATTGAATTTTCATAGTCCCTAGCTATTTTTAAGAAGTTTTCCTTTTCATAGTTATTAACTGCAGTCTGGTCTTCTAGGTCTGAGAGTCTGCCTTTGCTTTCATTCAATCTACTGCATATACTTTCAACAGAATTCTTTATTTCTTGGATATCTGTTTGGATCTGTTTCATGGCTTTCCTGAGTTCAATGGTCAAGTTTTCCATTGTTTTTCTAAGCTCCTCTGTTTTTTAATCTGTGTCTACTGTAAATTCACTAAGCAGTCTTTCATTATGATAGTCATCTCTTTCTTTACTTGGGCAATTATTTCTAATCTGTTGGTCTCTATAGCTTCATCCATCTGTTTTTTAACTTCTGATGCTTTCATTTCTGGAAGTTTGATTGGGTGTTTTCTAATTTCCTCTATTTCATTGTCCTCTGGATTGTTCTGGGTGGGCTTGGGGTCTGGGGTTGCATTTTACTTCTGTGTCTTGTCATTTTGTGTATGTGTGTGCGTGCCTATATGTATTTCCCTTTTAGTTTCAGTGTTGTTTTTTTTTTTTTTATTATTTTTACCAAGAACATGTATTGGTACATTGTATACATAATGATCATAATCAACATGGTTATTTTGTACCTGTAGATGATACATCTTGGTTTCCCCCCCTCTTCCCCCCTTCCCCTCCCCTCCCTTCCATTCACCCACCCCTCCCTATTTGCAACAAGTGTAACTACACTTTACCATTATTTCCCCTTTCATCTTTTCTTTTAACCTTCTTCTTTATCCCCCTTTCAGTGTTGATTTTTATATTTTGTTTATGGGAGGTTACTTGAAGACAAATATCAATGCTTTCCAAGGAAAAGTCTGTTCCTTTGGTGTCTTCTAGGTTTATGTGGTTCTTGACTTTTTTGTCTGTCTCAGGACCCTGGACTATTTTAATGATTATTGTCCCAGATAATTACAGTATTGCCATATAAGGAAGTACAACTGGTTATAAACTGTATGACACCCTTGTTACTCTAGTACATTAGCAATAGCAATAGCATTAATTACATTCATGAAATTAACCTACTGTGGTAACTACTAACTTTATATCTTTAACTATAGGAGCAAGTCTACAGTTTTAAAGCAGAATCCAATATAAACCAGGAATTTGTATGTAGTAGGTTTCCCATTAGTAAAGTGGTTTTTACCCCTTTACATCTCCAAAACTTTCCTCAGTGGCATGGGCATTGTTGGCTCTATGTGGTAGCGATGGCTTGTACCAGAAGAGAAGAGAAAAAAAAAAAAAAAAGAAGAAGAGACAGAGGAAACGGTGCCTTCTGTCCCAGATCTTTCCCATGCTACTGGAGTTTGACCCTGCCAGTGCATGGGTGGAGCCGGCGCAGATCAGCATCCCAGGAGTGAGCTGAGCGGCCGGGGGTCCATCTGTTGATTCCTGCTGGCATCCCTGGAAGAGGGAGAGCTGGTGTGGATCAGTGACCCCTCTTTCCTTTTTTAACTTTGTTATTTTATTTTTCTTAATAGTCATCAACTGCTTTATTAAAAAATTAGAAAAAATATGAAAATATAATGAACTTGAGAATCTCTGAAAAATATCAGATAGATTGAACCCTATGGGGGACGACCTGACAACCAATGGCATAGGACTGTATCTCACACTTGGTTGTGCCTACCAAGGAGACAGTGGCCTCCTTACAGAGACCACTCTGGAGCCTTGAATCCAAATGCAGATTCTTTCCCAAGAGCTAAATGTGAGCACATGGCATCCATCAGAGTTGATGATTTCACCAGCCCAAACACATGAGCAGCAGGGAAGATTTCATCAAAAACTGCTGGCTTCAGGACACTTTTTAGTACTGCAAGGACCTCCCGTACCTGATTGGTCACCCCAGTTGTGGAGAGTTCTGGCAGTAGGAAAGGCACGAAGCTAAAAGGACTTTGCACAAGCAAGCAGAGCCCACTTACAACATGACCATGAGGATTGCCATGAGAGTTGCGATTGTGTATCCTCCTTGACTGGTGCTAAAAGCACTAGAGGATTGCTCTGCCACACTGAGTGCCAGGAATAAATATGCCCTCAACTGAACGCTTTGGTTCCTCTGTGGCACCTTGGCCAGCTGCACTGACTTGGAGGACCCTGATTCTGGTCTCTGCAGGTGCACACTTTCTGACAAGGAGTCCTGCTTCGCTAATCAAGATTTCCGTTACTACCAGAAGGAGTGAAGTTCTCTCACATGCCTGGCCTGTGTGTGCCTGTGTGTCTCTATTTTGTACACTAAATTACACCTTTCATTAGGCAAACTTTCTGAAGCTGCTATCATGTGCTTTATCATTTATGCCTCAGGAACATTGATCTACTGTTTGTCAATACCAAACAATCACTCACAGGCATACAAGCTCCATTTTGGTCATTTGGAAATCAGAAGTAATGAGTTTTTTCCCTCTAGATTTTGGAGACAAAACACTAATCCATCATTTTGTCGTATCAGAAATGGTTCATTATCTACAGCATCAAAACCATGCAAGAACTTCTAACCAGAAAACTACAAGCTTAGGAAAAAATAGAAAATTACTTTTCTCCCTCACCTGTCCTAAGAACCAAATTCTGAACACCTATTAGTATGTCCAGTACAACTGATGGTCTGAGCAAACTTGGACCCACTAGTTATGGAAGCTTTAGAATTAAAATGACCAAGAAACCAGGCTGGAATGAACGCCAACCTACACAAAACTGAACCACATCTCACACAGGAAAAATCAGCAGACCATCAGTGACACTAAATTTTATGCCAAGCTCTCACATCACTTGCAATCCAAGTTTGGACGAAGAAGAGCTTTAGGACCAGAACCCAGAATAGCAAGGTCTTTGATGCCAGGTAGTCCTCAATTCATCAGTTCTGGATCCAGTTTTAGAAATTTCTTTCACCTCTAATAACTTGATTGCTCATCACTGACTACTCACCCCACTGATCTGCTGTGAAAATTAAATACAAGAACATTCTTGAAAGCACTGAGCACCATACTTGATAGAGAGCAGGCACTCAGCAGAACTAGCTGTCTTTGGCAGTAGAGAAATATCCTCATCCTAGGTATGGCAACTACTTGTTTCAAGGTCAAGACAGGCATTTAACTCTCTGTCTACAGCATTTTCTACAGCAGCTGGTTGGAAACATAGCTTCCACCATGGCAGTGCCCAATCAGCCATCAACCTGTAGGATGTGCCTTACTGCACAATGCTTCCCTGGAGCAAATTTTATGCCATCAGTTGAAAGGAGGCCTCCACATATTCTTGAGTGACTCTGAAGTATGCAGACCATCATTTGGGCCGGCCTAGATAGAGCTTGTTGTCCAGCGCTAGGAGCTCAGGATCCAATTCAATTCCAATTCTTCTGTGTTCAGAAGAGCCAGCAATGGCAACAGGATGAGGCAACCAGTGCCAAGAACTCTAAGAAAAATGCAAAAATGAGAGCCTTGGGCAGACCGAGACCAGCATTTGGGCTGAGTCCCAAAGAGGGAAAAAAAATTTGAAAGGATAACTGGGGGTGAGAGGTGGGACAATATTGCTTGTCATCAGCAGAATTATCAGGAAAAGACAGAGCTGACTAAACAGAGCCCAGGGGTCAGGCTGGTTTTCGGGGCTGGGTGTGACTGTGTCTGTGTGCTACGTGTGTGCACAAGTGATGCTGTATCCTGCTCCCTCCAAGTATTTGGCATCTCACTTGTCTCTTTGCAATATAAATCAAAAGACACATTCAAAAGCGAATCTGACTCTGTTTGCTAAGAGCTGAAAGTTGAGTGGCTAAAAATGCATTGATAACAATGTTTTCCAGTGAGTAAATTTTATGCAATCTATTTCCGTAAGTTGAGAACAGGCCCCAAATATTTTTGAGTGACCCAGAAAGAAACGAGGTCCTCAGAATCTCAGTCTTCTCTCTTGCCAGCTTCTGATGTAGGGCCTGAGCACGGATCATCTCCACCACTGCCAGCAGAGTCTTCAGCAGGGCGCACTGTAGAAAGTTTCCCCAGATGCAACATCTGTGGCTCTCAGATATTTCATTACTTATTCAGCCTTTCCTGTCTGTGCCAACCGCTACGATTAAAAATGCATCCAAAGTAAACCTCAGACGACAGAGCCTTCCTCAGCAACGTGGGGGGCACTCGATGTTAGAGGGTGGTCACCCCGCATCATTGCAAACGTCGCCCCAGGTGCTCAGCAGCTGGCTGCAAAGGCTCATGAAATTCCACCCTTCCAGTTCCCAACACCCTGAATGGTAACCCGGGGAACCCAACAGCCCTGTCCCACCTGTGGAAATTAATGGGGCCGGCTCAGCATATTGGCAGAGAAAAGAAATTTACACAGCAAACAAATCTGCTGAAAAATTGGAAATATTTGCCTAACAGAAGCACATTGATTAAAGTCACTCCAAGATCAAATTACTCTCCCAGCCCAGGCAATTTCATCCCGGAGGGCCACAGACTTCTATTGGCAGAGTGTTGATGGAAAGCTCTTGCCGCCTGGAGATGTACCACATTAGGGGTGTTAATCTCAGAAGTGGCCCATAACTTTTCTCCAATGCCCGGACTCTTCATTTGAAAGAGTTTAATTCCAGTACAAACAGTAATAAGGAAATAAAATCATTGATGTATGTCTTTCCAATATCCGTCCTTGGTGAGGACTTTTTATTTCTATGGTCAATTAAAGCTCATCTTAAATAAAAAGTCAAGCACATTTGGATAAATTTCCAAGGTTCCTTGGTTTTTCAAGCTCTCCACAATTCAAAGGAAAACCCAGGATAGAATCAACTCCACTCCTTAACCACAAAGGCAAGCAAATCACCAAAGAAATATGTTTAGTGTAAACACTGTAACAGAGGAGTCCCGAGAAGGGGTCCTAAGCTGATACAGGAAGAAGGGCATATTTGAGGTCTGCTTCAAGGTCAGACAACTGCTCAAGGAAGTTCTTCGGCTGTTTCAAGAAGCCAGGCAACATCTCTTTGGGCTCTGCCCAGCAGAGACACTAATTCTCATCACAATCCTGAAAATAACCATATCCACTTGCAACAGGGTTTTAAATCCAAGAATGGGAAAACTTGCTTCGCACACCTCTGCTTCAGAACAGCGATGATAAAATGAGACCTTCTCACACTCTCGTCCAGGTGGACTTCCCTCGCCAGCCTCTCGGAGGTGAAGGAGCCCAAGCACATGCTAGAAGAGAACCCTCCGAGCCAGGTGCAGTGCAGCACCCCTGTGGGATCAGCACTCTGGGAGGCTGAGGCAGGAAGACTACAAACTCAATCCCAGTCTGGGCAGTTTAACAACTTGCCAAGACACTGTCTCAAAATTTTTAAGAAAAATGTTAAAAAGGGCTGGGGATGTAGCTTACACAAGGCCCTAATATCACAAAAAAGAAGTCTCTAGTGTGGGCCTCCTGATGCCCTATACACACGCAAAGTGCAGTAGCTACAAGACGCGAGGGCCCAAGCAAAGCAAGAGAAAAACTTGAGGACAAACTAACTGCATGCACTCTGCCCTGGGCTCATACCTACAATCACCTTCCTTCCTCCAGGCTACAGAACAAGCCACTCTTCCCCGCTCAGCCATCGGTCACCAGCCTAGGACAGATTGGGTTTGCATACTGAACAACCTAATGACCGTGTCAGTGAGAGCGCTAATAAAACACTCTCGTGGGCGAAGGACAAGCACTTTGAACTCAGCCAAAAATCATGGGCCCCTCTTGCCACTCAACTGCCTGCCTCAGCAGACAGTATGGAAGCCCCTTCCACCCGTGTACATGTACACTTGTACAGGTCATATGCACAGGATAATGTAACAGGCACTTTCGTGGATTTGGAAACACTTTTGTTTATATTTATTTGCTCACCAGGAAGCTGGGACACAGAAGGAAACAGGACTATGGAATTCTGGGATATAGAAGGTGCAGGGCAACCAGACAAGGGAGGGGGAGAGAAGCCACCATTCTTAAGCATCTAGGTTCCAGGTCCTGTCCTGGGAGCTTGCCCTTACTTATTCCACCTAACCCTCACATCGCACCACACAGCATTACCTGGGGCTCATTTAAATCATACAGGTGTTGGGCTCCCACCCAGAGCAGTTGAATCAGAATCTTGAGGGGCAGGACCAGGCATCTGTGGCTTTTGTAATTATCCCCAGCAAGTTCAATGAGCAGCCGGGATTTGAGTCACTGTACCTGAAAACATCTAAATTCCTTTTCTACTATTCCATAATTAAATACTCCACCTGTATGCACCCCTAAGACTCTAGACCCAACAAACCAGCCAAGTGTCACCAAAAGAAATGGGAGTTTTGTTTTCCATGATTCATTCACCCAGTAAAGGAGTGAATTTGAGTGAAATTTTGCTTTCCTAAGCTCTTCAAATTTCTAGCCTTGTTTCAATCTTGAAAACGTGGAATCATATATCTTAGAAGATTTACAGCTTTTCAGATCAGAAAGTTTTTTCTTTCCTTTTTCACTTAGAGGTACAGCCACTACCAGAACTCAGTTCTGGTTTGATGATGGTATGCACTGAGCAGCCAAGTGTCATTCTGAAGAATAATTTTCTTTTTTGGCTTATGAGAAAATGCATGCTCCAGTTCCTGATAATTGATTTGCACGGTTCCAATTAGAGTCACAAATTGCTCCCATAACCCAGGTATTTGTATCTTATATGAGCACTTAGGTAGAAAACTCAATATTCTTTATGCTGATCAGGAAACAGCAGGAAGAACTGTGGTCTAAATTTTGGATCATTTATTTATTTTTAAGTATCATTCTAAAAGCCCCTGCTTACAAATAGATCAAGACAGTTAAAAAATAATAATGTTAATTGTGTATTTTAAGAAGGCTTTGACCATCAGTTTCACCCTCACAGCATCTCAGCTTCACCAACGGTCAAATTCAGGCAAAAACAAAAGCAGCCAACATCACAGAGTTTTGCTGCCAATCACGAGCTGACAGGGAGGAGAAGCTCAGTGCAGAGCCCAGCTCGGCAAGTTAGGTAAGTGAGGTCCCCAAGAAGTTTGGCTCTGAGGGTGACGGGGGCCCAGCCTGGGTCCCCTTCTGCCATTCTCAATGAACTCGCTGGGCCACATGCTCCTGGATCATATAGAAATACGCTGGGTTGTTCTTAGGTCACCACTGGGCAGGACAGGAAACCCTCCAGAGAGGCCGTGTGCCCCGGATGAGCCATGGCAGGCACTCAGCAGCCTGAGCAAGCCTGCTGTCCAGAGCTGCAGATGGGGCCCAGACCTCCAAGGCCTCTACCGGCACTGAGGCTCTGGCTGTATCTGTCCCTGGCCACAGCCTACCTCTCTGTCTCTTTCTCTGGCCCCCAGTCCTCTCCCTGCACTTTCCCAAACCTTTCATTTTTATCCACTGCTGTGACTGGGCTCGGGTTTGAGTGTCCCCCACAAGGGTTTGTTTTTGGAAGCTCGGTCCTCGCCCTGGCAGTGCTAGGAGCTGGCAGAACCTCTAAAAGATGGAACCTTGAGTGCGAGGTAATTAGGTTCCTCAGGGGCACTGCCCTCAGAGGTAATCAATACTGATTTCAGGGAATAAGTTAGGTTTTAGGAGAATGGTTAGTTCTAAAAGAGCGAGACTGATCCTAAGGTTCTCTGCCATCCAGTCTTGCTGCAAGATCCCTCCTTCACAAACATTCCTGTCATATTGCCATCTGTCATAAAGTTACGTGGACGTGGAGGCCCTCGCCAGAGTAGAGAAGGTATCAGTGCCATGTTCTTGGACCTCCAAACTCTGTGCGAAATAAAATTCTTTATGCATCACCTGGTGTTGGTATTTTACTATAGCAACTTTCCTGGCTCTTACTTTATAACTTCTGACCTTTTGTCCCCCTTTCCTATGCAGGACTTGCATTTAGCACTTAGAAGATAGTAATTCCAACTCTACTGGGCAAATATTTTGTTCCAACCTCCACCCAGAGTATCACATCCCAACCTTTTTCCTATTCCCCTCCCCAGATGGGATCTGCCCCAAACCATTCCACAAAGACTGAAGGTAGGAGTGGGCAGTCCAGCAAGGGGAGATGGCATTGAAATACCAGATTCTAGAATCACTGCTTCTCTGAGTTTATAGGAAATACAAAATTAGTTGGCCCAGCACCTAATCTGATGATTGGGACCTTACTACCACAGCTCTCCCACGTGGTGGCCATGACATTGTTTATTCGTATTCAATCATTTGGGACGTTTTCCCTATCCCTTTTTCCCTATCCCTTTAGATAGCTCTGGCCATTACAAATATCCTGAGACCATTTCTCTGAGTTTCCTCTTCTGTAGAGTTGTTTATTGCACAAAGAGATCCCAGTGGATCTACCTGGGAGATGAACCTGTTTGGCATGTCAAGTCCTTCAGAGGGACACCATGTCTTTTACCCATGGGTATCCCTTATCTCTTCTCCAATCTCAAAGGACTTTAGCCACCATAACATGCAGAGCCAATTCAAAAGAGTGGAGAAACAGATACCCTATATGACGCCTGAAGAGCCTGAGGTACAAACCAACTCCAGCGAGTGTATGTGAACTGCTTGACAATGAATTCTGAAGCTTAACTTCCAAAATAAGGCTCCTTTTCCTCTAGTCTCGGTCTTGGGGGAAATGTAAGAATGAAATCATTCCTAAATGATTTCAGGAGTGAACCCTCCCACGCTCAGACTTCTGACGTCTACGATGCAGGAATTTAATGGAAGTACCCCAGAAAATTACGTTTACCTCCACCAAGGCACCCTGACAGGAGCACTTGGTCCTAACCCTCCAACGGGTTTTCCTCCCTCCCTGGTCCCATCTTGCCTTTGCCTCTTAATCTCCTTCTCATCTTTCAGTTCCCGGCTCAATGTCACTTCCCCAGGAAAGTCCCTCATCCCCAATAATATCCTCTTTCACATGCTGTTTCTCCTTTCCAGCATGGAGCAGGGTTTGAAATTATCTGTTTATCTGTGTAATGATTTGATTAGGAAGCCCCAGATAGGCAGGAGACACATCTTTCCACTATATCCTGAGGCTCACAATAAATGTTCATAAACCTTTGTTCAATAAGTGAGTTATTAGAAAGCATCTTTGAGAGCACAGCATTCCTGTATCATGTGTTGGCTCAGAATTTACTATTTACACACACAGACACACACAGACCCCTCTCACACAAAGCCTCTGTAAGTGGACGGAAAGTAATTACAAAGAGAGTTAGGATGAAGGCACTGTGTATACACAGATACTCAACTTCTGGTTCCATATGTGTTTCTTAAAAGCCCCCTGGAGCCAGGTGTGGTGACATACAGCTGTCACCCCAGCACTCTGGAGAGAATCCCAAGTCTGAGCCCAGATTGAGCAACTTAGCAAGATTCTGTCTCAAAATAAAATATCTTTTTAAAGAGCTTGCGAGGTAGTACTGTGCAAAGGCCATAGGTTCAATCCCCCAGTACCACAAAAAAAATAAAAAATAAAAAAAAAATATCTTGTCCCTGCATTCTAGAGTCCCTGCAAATATCTCAGTGTAACTTAGAGCAGCAGTCTGTGGACTCACACTGGGTTCTGGAAACTTCTGTGAGGCTGTTCCTTCTGCTCTGCCCTGCCACACTCCTCCTTTCCCAGACAACTAGATGAGTTCCTTTTCTGCTCTTCTTATAGCCTTGCTATATATGCGGGTTATAGCCTTGCGGTTATAGCCTTGCTTCCCCAGGAACTGGCATACACTCCTAAGTGGGAGAGCAGAGGAAGAATGGGGCCAGAGAGTGTCAAGGGACTCTGAACCCCAGGGACCACTTTATGACCCCCAGCACCATGGCCCCCAGCCCCTCATGCCACCAGATCAGAGATCTGAGCCCAGGGACAGCCTGCGGTGACGGCATTGAGAGAAATGTCCAAGACTGGGAAGAGGAAGAGGCAGGTGACTTTTAAGCCTCAAATACCCCAAGATATTATGGCGTCACAACCACTAAAATAGCTTTGAAATAGTTTTTTTAAAAGGTAAATCAATGCCAGTGTCTTGTGCTACGGAGAGGGTCAGGGTGCTTGCTCATGGTCCTGAGAAAACAATATGACGCATCAGGCAGGATTGAGCAGCTCTCTCCCTGCCGCCCACCTCTCTCCTTCCAACTCCAGCTCTCGCTCTCACATGGAGAAAGGAGAGTCAATCGCTTCAGTTGTGTAGGGCCCAGTTTCCAAGCTGGTGCCAAGAAGAGCAGCTACCAGAAAGCAGGAAAGAGGAGGGTGAGCTTGAGGGAGGTTGAGCAGCACCCCTCCTCTTACCACAGTTGTTATCTGGTACTACTCATTTGCAGGCTACCAGGTATAGAGGAGAAACAGTTACATGGACTCAAAGACACACACACACACACACACACACACCACTTTGCCCTCTGCCCTCCGCCATGCTCTTGCAGATGGCTCACGAATCTCTGTGTGGAGGAATCATTGTTCCTATTCTCACAAACAAAGACGCTTAGGCTCGGGGAAGTGAAGAAACTCGAGTTCCTTAGCTGGGTTCCTTAGGGCCAAAGCTCAAATTGATGTCTGCTGAATTGCAAGGCCAGGCCTCTTCCCCTTTCCGCTTCCCTCTTGACGGAGCGGCCAATCACCCACAGGGGGGAGCGACCCCAGCACGCGCCCACAGCTCTACACTCCAATGCCACGCCCAATAAATGGTAACCATAGTGATGGCAAAACACACGCACAGAGCAAACAAACACAGATGAGCGCAGAGTCGGCAGGCATCGATGGGGTCACGTTTGTCACGACCCAAACCATCTTAGAGACCACTCACTGTAAGAGGATATTAAACGCGACTCTTCCTCCTGTCTCGGTGTGTCAGTGTTGGCAGAGGTCCCAGAGGCTGAGCACAACAGGAAGTGCCATGTGCCCCCTTTATGAAGTCACGTGGTGGGCTATCCACACAAGGGACACCAGTGACTTCTGCCCGCATAAGCTAGTCACTGCCTCCATCACCTTAAAAAGCGGCAAGAGGAAGACAGTTTCTCTGGAGAAATTGATCAGGACTATGGAGGCTTCCACCCTCCTCCAGGGAACCGGCCTTGCAGGGTCTGTCCCTTTCCCGCAAACTAGTGGGGGGACCTCAAAAGTATTAACAGAATTGACTTGCGTGTGTTTGTGTATGGTGCAGGGTCTTGCACATGCTAGGCGAGGGCTCTTCCCTGAGCTACGCCCCCAGCCGACATGGAGGAGGTGAGGGCCGTTGGGATCCGTGGAATCGGCATCATACTGCCTCCTGGGAAAGACGAGAGGCAGGAGCCTGTGGTTGGCGCTGTGGGTGGTAGCAGAGAACCGGGAGCAAGTTCCACTGCCACAGTGCCAAGAAAAGGTGACTTTTTCAGGGAAGACCTGCTTATGTTAGCTACTCTAGCTTCGCCTTACATCACTGTACCTGGTAAACATCCTCCAGGGTTTGGAATGGCTTGGTTGTGCTTGGCTCCTGTTCTTCCATAAACATTTTTAACTACTTTGAGGTAGCCCTAAGGAAAGCCCAATTCAAAATTTTATAGGTCAATTTGGGGAATTCAAATTATGATATTCAATCATCCTATCTATAAACATTGTACATTTTTTCATTTATCTGGCTCTTTCTTAAAGACCTAAATGAGGTTTTAGATATTGTGTCTGTGAATATCTTGGAGACTTGTTTTTAGATTTATCTCCCAGGTACTTTACTTTTTTGTTATGTTGAAGGCTATGTTCTTAAATCATGTATCCTAACGATTGCACAGAAATGCAATTTTATTTTTATACTCACATCAATATGTTATTCATAATTTTAATAATTTGCCTGTAGATCACTTGGGTTTTCTACATCAATATTTGTGCCCAAATTGTGACCATCTCTGTGTGTTTTTATTTTCACTTAATGTGTTAGCATCCTTATTTCCTGTTTTTAAATGTTTCTACTCATTTATCACTAAGTGTGAGGATTTCTGTGGATTATTTAGGGAATTGCCTTCATCAGATTAAAAAAACATTTACTCCTAGTTTGCTAAGATATTTATCATGAATACATGTCAAATTATATTGAATGACTCTCCTACATTTATGTATTAGTCAGTATTCTCTAGAGAAATAGATACAATGGTAGATATATGAATGTTTGAGAGCTTACAATTTGGCTTCCTCGGGCTTCTTACAAGTCAGGCGTGGAAGCGTGCAGAGGGTCCATCTGCAAGCTGGAGATCCGGAGGGCCCAGCCCAAGGTCTGGAGGCCTGAAGGATCCAGGCGAAGGTCAAGCGGTCCAAAGTATCCAGGTGAAGGTCTGGAGTTCCACGGATCCAAGTGAAAGTCTCGAGCTCCTCCAAAGGAAGCGAAACCGATACAAAGGAACTGGCCAGCTCAGATCCCTCTTCATTTCCCCTTTATACCATCTAGAGAATGGGCTGCCCTAGGGTGGATCTTCTACACCCTGGGGTGTAGAATTGCTAAACCAGTTTAGTTAAGCTTCTCTTACACATTGACACAATCAATCAACCATCACAATTTATTTTAATAATTCTATGCTTTTTCCCCCTTTGACCTGTTTAATATAGTGAATAACATTAATCAATTTCTAACCTGAATCAGTCTTATATTCTGGGTTTACCTTGGTAAGTCCTTTCTGTCCTACAGTATATTTGCTTGATATTAACATAGTTCCAAGAATGAGCATTCATGGGCTGTTTGGAAATCAATTTTTTTTCCATGCACATGTATAAAAGTTTCTGTGTCCTAATATTTCAGGGAAAAGGCACATAATTGGGTTTTATTTCTTTTTAATACTTTCTGACAATTTCTGTTCAGCTGGTCAGTTTAGGTCCCATATATTTATTTTCAATGCTTATATTTGGATCTATGTTAATCTTTTTTTTTCTTTTTGTGTATTTTTTCCTATATTACTCTTTCTCCTTGCTCATCTTCTTCCACATTAATCATAAAACATCTTACTTTATTTTCTCCCTTTTTCTTATGTGGGAGTTACATGTCAGTGTGTTCAGACAAGTATCTCCCAAAGACTCATGTGTTAAAGGCTTGGCTTCCAGCTCCTCCTGAGAGGTGGTAGACTTTAAAAGGTGGGACCCAGTGGAAGGAAATTAGGTTATTAGGGTGTGACCTTGAAGGGGATTTTGAAACACTGGCCCCTGCCTCAGTCTCTCTCTCTCTTTCTCTCTCTCACCCTCGCTCTCGCTCTCTCACTCTCTCACTCTCTCTCTGATTCCTGGCAGTCATGAGGTGAACAGTTCTGCTCTACCACGAATTCCTGCCATGATGTCGCCACCAAGGCCTGAAGTAACAGAGCCAACCAATCGTGAACTGTGAGCCAAAGTAAACCTCTTCTTACAACCCGAAACACACTCAAATACCTCATCTTTGACAAAGAAGCCAAACACCCTCACTGGAAGAAGGATAGCCTATTTAACAAGTGGTGCTGGAAAAATTGGCTAACCACATGTCGAAAATTAAAACTAGATACATGTCTCTCACCATGTACTAAACTCAAATCAAAGTGGATCAAAGATCTAAACATTAAAACAGAAACATTAAATTTACTGGAGAATAGAATAGGAAGAACTCTAGAAGACATAGGGGTAGGAAAAAAATTTATGAACAGAACCCAGACTGCACAGGAAACAATACAAAGAATCAGTGCTTGGGACCACATGCTACTAAAAAGCTTTTGCACCGCAAAAGAAATCACCAATAGAGTAGGGCGAAAACCCACAGACTGGGAAAAAATTTTTGCTAGCTATCCATCAGACAAAGGTCTAACAT